>BRDA01007601.1:53897-79741 GCA_036984385.1 Crenuchus spilurus | reverse complement strand
ACACACACACACACACACACACAGAGTGTCTCTCTCTCACTCACAGACGCACAGAAAGAGAGAGACCGTGACACACACAGACACACACACACACAGAAAGAGAGAGACCGTGACACACACAGACACACAAACACACACACACACACGCACAGAAAGAGAGAGACCGTGACACACACACACACACAGAAAGAGAGAGACCGTGACACACACACACACACAGAAAGAGAGAGACCGTGACACACACACACACACACAGAAAGAGAGAGACCGTGACACACACACACACACACACACACACACACACACACACACACACACACACACACACACACACACACACAGAGAGACCGTGACACACACACACACACACACACACACACACACAGAAAGAGAGAGACCGTGACACACACACACACACACACACACACACACACAGAAAGAGAGAGACCGTGACACACACACACACACACACACACACACACACACACACACACACACACAAAGAGAGAGACAGAGACAGGGTTGGATCAACTCGTATCATTGCAGCACACAATAACATTTATATTTGAGGCATTTAGCAGACACTCTTATCCAGAGCGATTTACAGTTGGGGGTTAGGTGCCTTGGTCAAGGGCACTTCAGTCATGACCTGCCTGGGGACCGAACCGGCAACTTTCTGGTCACAAGACCAGATCCCTAACAACCAGGCCATGGCTGCCAGTGTCACTGGAGTGTTGAGAATGATCCACCAGCTTGGAAGAACTGTGTAATAAAGTATAAAGGGAAACAGATGGACTGCAGTCTGTACAAAGTGCACCTCTATGGTCAGTGCAGCTGAGAAAATGAGCAGTGAGTGTAGATACAAGCAGTTTTAAAGTCGAAACAGCCCATAGACGTTTTCTCCAAGACTTGTGAACACTACTAACTCATCAGTTTACAGCAAAAGCTCAAGCTTCTTCTGAAAGAGCCCATGTGAAGGTAGATGCCAGTTCTGTGCCATAGCAGCAGGCATAAATCACACCTGTATACTTTATAGGATATGCTCACAAGACTCCAAGCTATGTGAACTAAATTGTAACAAGATGCACAACACAAATAAAAAAAATAAATAAATAAATAAATAAATGTCAAAAACGTATGTTAACCTTAACCTGAGCTCACACATGTCAGCTAAAGTGGCTTGGCCCCTGCTGCCCTGCACTTCCTGTCTGTTTTATTGTGAGAATTTGGTCAGCGGGCAAAAGAAAAAGAGAATGTTGGAAAAACAACTGCAAAGCTAGTACAGACATTCATTCCAATTGTGGCATCATGTACAACAGAGACACAAATCCTCTTAAGGGGGGCTAGAATGCACATTTCAGCTCATTTTGTTCTGTTTATATTGTTCTCATGTCTACACAGAAAGTATGTGACACTGGTCTGGGTAAAAATGTTGTGGTTTTACACGCCCATTTAAAACCCTATGATTTTGCCTTTTAGTGAAACTGTTGTGATTGCTTGCTTACAGTGCACAACATTCACACTAAAAAAGCACAGAAAAGGGGTGCAGTGAGAGGAGAGATAAGAGATAACGATGGTTTGCACGGCATGGAAGAGAAGTGTGTGAGAGAGGAGGTCAGTGAGGTGAAAAGTGATGAATTGATCGAATAGCATATGGGAGGAGAAGAACAATAACGGCAGCCGGCTGGTTTAAAGCACACATGTAAGATACAATTTCCTGTTAAAAAATGTTTTATTTTTCTTTGACAAAGCAGGAAGGTGAGCTTACGTCTGGGGCACTTTTTTGATGCTAATACTACAAAGGTGCCAGAGAACAGCTGGAAAACAAAACAGCTTCTCCTGAAAGAAGGATAAACACAGAAAAAAGACAGAGAAGAGCTGTGTGGTGCGGAAGACGAGAGATGAGTGAAGAGAAAAGCAGTTCTGTATACAATGTATGGTGTTGAGACGTTTGCACCACTTTGTGTGGAAATGGGTGTGGCTTAAGAAATGGTCTACAATTTTAGAATTAGTCATTTAGAATTTTGTCCTGTCCTGATACAAATCCCTGTGATTTTCCAGGCAGATTTAACATATTGGAAAATAAAGATTTTTGGACACTGCAACTAGTCATATTTTAGTCAAGGATCCACTAAAAACATGAAAAGAACATGAATGTGTATGAAGATGCATGTATGTTACATTATTACTAATATTGAATAAAATGATGAAAATGAATGATGTAAGTCACATGGATGTTTTGTGTGTTTAATGCGTCATTGGCTACAGACACTGAAACATTTCACAATTCTTCTTGTTATTGTGAGAAGCTCCGTAACACTGCCGCCGCTGGAGCACAAACACAAAGCTTGTAGTTTGTTGTCTTTTTCAATTTTGTCACCAAACTGTAACTGCTGGTCAATCTGTTTTGTTAATCGGTGAGGAAAAGCACAATTCTGAAAGTCAAATGAGTGTCCAATATTAAACTCACTTCACTGCAGTAAACCACTTCATTACAGATGTCCCACTGATAAACTAATGTAACCACAACAGCACTTTTGCCAAGATAAACTGTTCTCCAGTTTATCATTCTAGGGCACCTTTATTTATTAATTGAATTAAATATTTATGAATATTTGTAATACCTTTATTAATTTATTAAATATTTATTAATATTTGTAATTAATAAAACAAAATCTTCAACCGACCCCAGCTTTATTCTTTAAAAGAGACACATCAAATATACAAAAAAAGATTTGATCTCTTCAGTTGTGGATGTACAAGAACATGCCTAAAAAAGTATTTGGTATCTTGTGCTTGGAATTTGCCCTCTGCATTAACATCCATCAATGCAGTCAAACACACACTAGTGAACACACTATGGGGCAGTAGCCCCATCTGTGGCACCCGGGGAGCAGTTTGGGGTTAGGTGCCTTGCTCAAGAGCACTTCAGTTGTGTCACACCACCAGGGGATCAAACCAGTAACCTTCTGGCTACAAAACTGGATGCCTAACCACAAGGCCACAGCCGTCACAGCATGGCCTGAGCAGGTCTACGTTTTAGAAGATTCCCACTTTTCATGATGTGTCCAGAAAGATCATTCATGAGTTGTGTGCACCTATAAATAGACCACCATTTCCTGATTCTAATGAAGTTTTTGTGACCATGAAGACAAGTTTGAAACTCCAAAAGCAAGTGAGCTGAAAAGGCCTTTATCTCTTCTGAGAAAGCTGAACCTTGTGGTTGAATAAGAACAAAGAGCTACACATGCTTTGGTCCTCGCCGGTCTGAGAGGCTAAACCACACCGCCAGCCCTGAAAGCTATGCTCGTTATCAACATCACTTACAATGAGGCTGTTCTTTTTTCAGTTCTATAATTAACTTCAGACCAACCCATCAGCAAACGGATCTGGACAGAACATAACATCACAGAAGAGTATTAACCCCAAGAAAGCCATTAAGCATCTGCACCCAAAAGCAGTGACAGGTGTGAACAAGCCCCAAGTGAGTCATCATATGACTGACGCACCTCTTTGCTCGCTCTTTGTCTGCTAAGATTAGAGGCAGATTTATAAGATAAATGCACTGTAGACATTCTACAGACATTCCTTCTTTTCTTGTTCATTATGCTATACAAAGATAAAGTCTTTAGATATGCAGCGACACACAAAAACAATATTTTGCTGCACTAGTGCATCTCAAAAAATGTGTTCATAATTTAATTCAAAAACAAACTGCATTACAAGAAAAGTGACATATTTAAAGCCTTTTACATTTTACTGTACATTTATATGGCTCATATCTCAAGAAACTCAGAAAGGCAGAATCTCAAATCAACACTAAAATACTTTCACTTTACATGCAATAAATATAAAATATATTCAGTTTACCCTTCTGAATTAAATTATGAACCCAAACTTTTTCCACAATATTTTACTTTTGGAGATGCACTAGCATAATCAAGCACTGTGGGTTAAACCTGACTATTTGTATAATTAAAATTTGTAGATCTGTAAGCTCACGTAATCATAAACATCATATCGGATGCAGAATGATGGTTGAGTCCATCCAATAACCATTTTTATTATTAACCCATAATGTATCTTTAAAATTGTGACTAAATTCTGAATTGTACATTACAGTAATAATGTTCAGAAAAGAGGAAGGGTGCTGCTGGCAGGATGAAGATTTTGCTGTATGGAAGATCCCATGGATGAAGGTGATGACCACTGAGCAACTCTATGAGATAACAGAACTGAAAATCTCGCAAGTTACGTTACTTTGGTCATGTGATGAGGCAGCACATGAGAGCATTGAAGGAAGTGTTATGACCGGACTTGTGGAGGGAGTCTGAAGACGTGGAAGACCAAGAATAACCTGGATGGATAACATCAAGACATGGACTGGATTATCAGGTGCTAGCCTGCTACAAGCAACTAGAGACAGACGGCATTGGAGAGAAGTGACTCGTCTGTGCAGCCTACCATCATGAAGCGATGACAGCATGTGACATAACATGACATGTAGTACTAAAGTTTGTACTAAGTAAAAACATAAAGTCCACAGTGCTTCTATTCTTCTTTATATATTTAGAAATCAGGAATTGGCTCACATGCAAGCTCACATGGATTAAGTTTAATACATCTTCAATAGCATAACTGTGTGTAAAAACTACCTCCGCCATGTTTCACAGATAAGGTCTTATGCTTTCTAGCATTTCCTGCTGCTACTGGAACTTTTCAAATGAAGCAGGTTTTCTTAGCAGTTCATAAAATGTGAAATAACTACACACAACAGCCTGTCATCTGGTCTTTTTCTTTTGGTAGTGCTGAAATCTTGCTTTTCATGCTGTAGTAGTAAGTCTGCTGTGATTGCCACTGTACTCCAGAGGATGTTCCTAATTTCAGACATACACTCTTTCTTCTCTTTTCTGGTCATTTTCTGTTATAATCTACTTCTTTTTTTCAGTTAGCCAAGTCACGGCTGACTACTTTCTTTCTGCATCACTATTTTGACTCAACTCTACTATACTTAAAAAACCAAGCTGTTATGTTCCCATTGCAGTTTATGCCTATTGACTACAAAAACACAACCACAGCTCTGCAGTGTCTTCACTTTAACTGAAAACATATACTGAATATGAATTACTGCTGGAAGTGCCCTAATACTTAAAACAATGATAATGAATGTGTGTCACATAGAAAGTAGAGTGATGCACATTCTCAAGCCACCTCACACCATCACAAATCTCTTCCAGCCTTGCCTGCTGCTGACCTACTTCTACAGGACAACACCAAACACCAAATCCCACTGCACACCATAAGGGGAAATGGAGGGGAATTTTACATGGACAATAGACAAATGCAGTGGATTTAGCCTAAACATAAAATCACAGAGGGTGAAAGTAACAAAAAATTGAGTTTACATCACATACACTGGTAACAAATGAGATGTCAAACCAAAGTAAAATATCTTGGATATTTGATTTAATTTAGGATATTTAAAGAAAATGGCTCTTTAACATGACTGTATTATATAATAGCTAGGGATGTAAGAAATTATCAGTACTGTAATAATGATATTTAGTGACACTATATTGATCGGGCAGCCATGGCCTGGAGGTTAGGGATCTGGTCTTTTGACCTTGAGCAAACTACCTAACACCCAACTGCTCCCTGGGTGTTTAAACCCTCAAACACTAGATAGCAGTGTTGTAAACTATATTCAACCATCACACTCCTCCACACCAATGGAAACAAGTAGCGTAAGGGTGCACCACTGACAGTTTTCCAAAAATTTAACTTCAAAGATAGCACATCACCACCTAACAGTGTTGTAATACTGAACTGTAACCACAGTATCATGAAACATATTGTATTGCCAGATTCTCACCAATAACAATGTTATAAACTTAAAATGTAATGACATACACTCAATGGCCACTCTATTAGGTACACAGGAACATAGGAAATTGTAGAACTACAAAGTACACCTGTATGTGTGGACTGCATTTACTGCATGTCACATTTAACTAAGGATGTAAATCTCTACCAGTATCAGTAGTTTGATCAGAGGAGGATGGATCCCCTTTGTGAGTCTGGTTCCTCCCAAGGTTTCTTCCTCCAGCCTTGAGGGAGTTTTTCCTTGCCACTGTTGCCTCGGCTTGCTCACATTGGGCTTAGAATTAAAATGTCTGATACTGATTATGTAAAGCTGCTTTGTGACAATGTCCATTGTAAAAAGCGCTATATAAATAAATTTTGATTGATTAATTGATGTGTGGACCTAAAATGAACAATGAGTGTAGATATAAGGTCAGTGTACCTAATAAAGTGGCCAGTGAGTGTAAATTGGTTTAATGATTAGCCAAATCCTGATCAAGTGTTGTGTTGTGTTCATTAGACTGTTGGTAATTCTAGCATTTCTTATGACTGAGGCTTGGCCTAGAAATCAGGAAAAGAGAACTATGAAGAGTGTGGAGAATGAATGACACCACTGAAAGTTCAGCCTTGAATAAGTGATGAATGGAAAACAATAAGTAAAGCCTTTTTCCACCATCAAACCTAACTCCTTCTGTATGCCAAATAACTAACATCTTTGTCCTTTTCTGTCCTGACTGAAAACGTGCTTGTTTAAATGTGTTGAATGATATAGACGTCTTATTGAGGGAAGGATTGGACTGTTTTTCCCTGCTGAGTACAGGACTAAGATGAAGCTGAGCTACTATTTCTCTACAGAGAATAGGAAAGAGCCAGAAGAGATGTCAACAATGGACAAAATGAAGGGGGGAAATGGTAAAAGAATGTCTATTAAACTACAGTCTTTCATTTCACATCCGCATGAAAGAGATCACATCTTGAAGCAATTACTGACTCTCACAATAATGATACAGTGTCTCCATCAATAGTCAAAAAAGACTAAAAGTTCAGCCAATAATGTTAATGTGTCCGTTGAAAATGATCATTTTCAGAAAGCTGAGAACAGAAGCTATAAACTCAATCTTACTGACAGGGAGAGGCAGATTTTTAAGAAGACAACATAACATTTATTTTCATTTTACTTCAACATGCATCCAATATTTGAAGGATAAGCCATGATTTATGACTCCATAAATGTTAAATGTCAAATCCGGGATTCTAGTGTTGGGCAAAACAGAGAGGGGACAGTGGAATAACTGGGAACTGTGGAAAGTCAAAACAGCTGGACAGTACAGCTGGTATGATAGAAATGTAGAGCAGTTTGGGAGTGCCTTGGGATTGATTCTGGCATGAGTGAGGATCCAACAGTCCAGTCAGTGTTGTCAGAGAGGATTAACTGGAGCTGAATCCACAGCATGTCATCCTTTCTGCACATGCTGACTTACTACATTTGCAGGACATCATAACTTGACATGCCATTACTCTACCCAGTCATTCCTCAGACATGGAAACAATTACATTCTGCTACACTGTGACAAACATACAATTTGCTTCTTTACTCAAACAATCATGAATAACTTCAACACTAATGAGGATCTGGTGATGAAATTTTGAGTAAATATACTTCAGTCTGTGTGAAAAAGACGGATGTCACAACGTGCTGAAAATGTCCCAGCATGCAGTTCTTTTCTCCTGATCAGGTGGTGATGTCTGCATGAAGAGGTGCTTTTTTGCAGCTTTCTTTTTCGAGTCTTTTAAATGGAGTTTGATATCCAGTACGTTCACACCATGAATACTTCCTCCTGTACTGTGCAATGTTACATTATGCATGTATCGTTGCCCAACTCTCAAGGTGAAATAACCAAGGTCCTGTGCTGTGTCCATGAGCACACCTGAGGACTTTGATGTCTCACTGCTGCGGCAGGCAAGTGATGGATACGGCTGGATGGGCGCCGGCCTCCATTCCTACAGCCCCGGATATTAACACCCATCTACCTGCACTGTAATCATGCATACCAGTCTTTTTCCACACAGACTGAGGGATATTTAATCAAAATTTCATCAACAGATCTTCATTAGTCTTAAAGTTATTCACGGTTGTTTGGGTAAATAATCAAACAGGACACCCTGTATAAACTGCGTAAAATGAGATTTGAATTTCAAAAAACTCACTCGCAGCATCTCTAATAAGGAAATATGTTGTTTACAGGAACACGCCAACACTTGTCAACCTAATCTCTATCTGCTGTTACTATGCATATCTGTCCACAGAATAACACAAAACACAAGTGTTGAACCTGAATCAGCTCACTGGCTTCTATTTTAAATATACACAATTATTTGCTGAGAACTGACCACAAGATCCAGATAAAAACTGCTTAAGAATTTCTTTAAGATAAGACTTTGGTATTTTGATAGTGCTAACTACTTCTACAGGTTCAATAGAATCAATGTTAAACAAGATCTAGAGCTGATTAATTCTGCACTGGCTCTTTGATGTTTGAAGAAAAAAGTAGCAGTTCAGTTTCTGCACAGGTGAGTTATACATTTCAGTGGTCAAAATCTATAAAAGCTTCACTTCTGCCTTTCCTTCGTCATTTATATGCTATGAAAGTGAGAACAGGGGGGTAAAACACTGCAGCTGGTAAAATCCAACACTGCAGCTGTGCTGTATATGAAACATTGAGGTCAGTGACACTATCTTACCATGTGTGTCTGGGACTGAGTGGCACCATACATTGTGATGCCGTTGGTGGGTGGCACAGGCTGGGGCGTATCTGGCAGCACAAAACCTCTTCTGTCAATCAGACTGTAGAGAGAAGCATGAAGAGATTTATATATGCAATAAGACAAAGACGCTAAACACAACTGAAACAAATTCCTGAGTGGGAGACATCAAAACATCAAAAAGCATTTTAAAACATTTCATTAATACCATCTATTAATTAGTGCTGTGAAATCATTAAATATTTAATCATTACATAAAATAAACATTACTTTCATCAAGTCTGGTTCTTTAGCAGACAATATTTCACCAAAAATATCAAACTGGAAAGTTTTACCTTGACAAATAATTCTAATAAATCCATTTCTCTTTACTTCAGTTATCAAAGGAGGCCAATGCACCAACAGGTATTCTCACTTTCAAGATTGATATTTAATATGCGCTGCTCCTTTAAGACTATGACGTGCTCGGATTAATTTACACTGTATACAGTGAACGTGATTCTTCTGGTAATTGTGAGACGCTACCTAACACTGCAGTCGTGCGAGCACTAACACAAAGCTAAGTGGCTGTATTCTGGTTTCATCATAAGTGTACAGTAGTTTAGTAAAGGTTGCACTTGTAGTTTGTTGTCTTCTTCCATCTCATCACTAAACTGTAACTGTGCTAGTGAATCTGTGTTTTGTTGTGAGGAAAAGCACAATTCTGAACGTTAAATGAAATATTAAACAAACTTTATTCAGTCAAGTTACAGTCCGGTTCATGACAAAGGTAACAGTGTCATTCAAAATGTCATTTTTCAGCAGAAATTATTTGGTCTATTCACGTATTCAGCCAAACACTGAAAGTGTGTTTTTTGCCATTTTCGGCCAAATAATTTCGGTTGCCAAAAGTTCAGTGCATCCCAAGTTTAAACAAAGGCGATACACTCTTACTGATCTGAAAAACACTCTGAATGAGTTCATAAAAGTTGTCTATGCATCCCCAGTGCAAAAAAATAAAAACAAAACAAAATATTAGCAATAAGCATTCATTGCATTAACATATTAATGTGTAACAAGAGTAAATAACATGTAATAAACTGGTGCTGAGGTGTCCCGTTAAATAAATAAATAAATAAATAAAGGTAAAAAGAACTCCATGACAGAAGGTAGAATTTCCTAAACCAAAGTGCATTAACACTGTATACCGTAATAGGACACTTTGAAGGCTGTTATTCCAAGACATGTTGGGGTATTTATCTTAAATCTTAAAAATTTTATTTGTTAATGGCTTAGGTAGCCACTCAAACTTTTAACATTCAAAGTTTCCTGAGCACTGATACAGAGTTTTTTTTTTTTTTTTTTTTTTTAATAGAATCTACTTCCCAGATGTCCTGACATACAGAATTACAACATGCTAGCCAATCACAAAAAGATCATTTCTTGTTTCTTATGTATTTTACTGAATTGTTTGTGTCTCCAATATCTATAAAGCGCTTTGCACACTTGTGCTTACAGTGTAATATATAAAAATGTAGTACTAAAAAAAAAAAGAATCCCCACTATTTAACATATTTAAAGGCACAAAAAAGGCCATGCAAGGACCTAAGCAGGACCCATGACCACATGTGAATTTCCCTGAAGGAATCTCCCAAAGGGATTAATAAAGTGTTATCTAATCTACTCTAATCTGTCATCTTAATGAGACAATACAGACACACTGAAATACATCATCTATAAAAGTCTGTGGATTAAAAAACCTGCAATAACAGGCCAAACTCTGAGTGAATGCTGGGGTGAATGGCAGAGCGGGGGCAGAGTCGAGAAGGTTAATGTTTATCCACGCTGAGTCATACGTAAAGGAATGCCTCACCAAACTGGAGGTCACCCAAGCACACAATATTCACTACTGATATCACACAGTTTACTGACAGCACAGTTTAGTGTACTTTAACAAGCCTGGTCAAATAGCTGTCAATACAGGCCTGGCTCAGGGCACTGCAGTAACTCTACTCACACCTACAGCAAAACTGCACAATCTGAAATGTAAATATACTTAATATTAATATATGTGACAAGCTGCATAATGCAACCATATAATGATTGTTTTTAAGATTAAGATTAAGATCAACCAATTTAGCCAATGTGATTTTTCACACAACGGAATTTGACCTCCGCAACCCATTCGTGCAGTGAAACACACACACACACACACACACACACACTAGTGAACACACTAGGCTATGAGAATTTGTGCCCAAAGCGGTGGGCAGCTCTTATCCACCAGCTCCCAGGGAGCAGTTAGGGGGTTAAGTGCCTTGCTCAAGGGCACTTCAGTCATGTCCTGTCTGGGGACTGAACAAGACAATCCATTTATATATTTTTAAATATAAAAATATATCACAAGTGCCAGCTTTAAAATATTAATTTATGTTTACAGAGACATAAAACAGAGGTCCTGAGTCTCTGAATGAAAGTGAAAAAGAATGCTCATTGACCAGTGTGTTTGCACAGAGGAAGTTGACCCCATTTAACCTCTCCATGCAATGAAACACACTTGGGGACAGTGAGCAGTGGGCAGCTGTATCCATGGCACACAGGGTGCAGCTGGGGGTTAGGTCGTTTACTCAAGGGCATTTCAGTCATGTCCTGTCATTTCAAGGAATTTAACCTGAGACCTTCCAGTCACATGACTACTTCCCTAACCTAAAACTCATGGCGGACCCTTAAGGTCAGAAAACAATCCCTGGACCCCTAGTTTACTGACCCACTCTAGTCATCCTCATCTTCAAAAACTGGCAAGAGTTCTGATGCAGACTGGCTGCAGGTGGATGCTGACCATTACTGGTGGTTGTGGTGACTCTAACTTCTGTCCAAAAGCTCTTTGAATGTCTAGAAAAGCTCTATAGGTATGTAACTATGTGAATGCAGTCTGCTAACAGAAGAAGCCAAAAGGGAACACAAATGAATGTCTTGTTCAGGCATTCAGGCTGATGAACACACTGGCAATAAAGCCACAAGTTATATTCACTTGTAATCAATACTTCAAGAACCAAGTCCTCCCATAGCAGTACATGTACATCTGACAGTAAAGTCCATTACTTTACACTTATCCTCATTCAGTGGACTATCTTTTAAGCTATTAATGACCTTTAACTGGCGTGTGTCAGCTCAGAAGCACACACAGCGAAAGCCTTGAAAAAGCAGAAGTGGTGGCGTGTTGGAGTGGAGATAAGAAGTGATAGGGACTATCTATGAACAAGTGTGCAGAAAAAAAAGAAAGGGCTTCATCAGGGCCCCATGTCGACAAGGGCAAAGGCACGTACATGAAGATTGTGAGCACCAACAAAAGAAGAAGGTAATATAGAGATCCTAAATCACAAAAGTCAGATTTAATCTACTACAGCGGAACTTTAAATCAAAGTAATCATTTGAGGAGCCAATCCGTCATACCCCATTCACCACTGCAATGCAGATAAAAGTATTAGGTCACCCACTCATTAAATCAAGGGTATTTAGAAAGTTTCTTGAGTGTCCAGAAAATACTTTCCACAAGATTCTGGAGTATTGCTGTGAAGATTTGATTGAATTCAATAACAAGAGTGTTAGTGTGGTCAGGATGTGGGAAGCTTGCCATCCATCTCATCTTCAAAGCACTGGATGGAGCAGAGAAGACAATTCCACTGTTCCACAACTCAATGCTGGGGGGGCTTATTACCCCTCTAACCCACTGGGCATTAGACATGATGCTAATGGGTTCAGGTTTATTTGCTCCAGAGAGTCAGTACTTCTCTGCAGGGACCAGACCAGGTCCACAAACATTTGGCCACACAGTGTGTTTATACTACAGAAGTAATCATTCCAGTCTCAGCTTGAATCCACAATCAAGGACTGATTTTGAGCATACAACAGATGTAAATAACCTTTGCACACAAATGCAACCTAAAAAACAGCTGAGGGAACAGCTTTGTCAGTCACTCTGAATCCAGATGTCCAAAACTGGCCTTGTTTTGTGTGCTGATGGTGCACAAGAGGAGAAAACAGCAAGTCAACTCATTTCAAAAAATTAGAAGTTGTCAGATATGGGCGGTTTTCTCATTAAAAGGAATGACAAAAGGGAGTCATCTGATACGTGGACTGGAGGAAAGAGCTCTGAAATGGCTGGAAAACCTACAATCTACTGAAGGTGTTTACCCAACACAAAGTGATCCAATACATATCTTACACAAGAGCCAGCTTTAGCAGAAAAACAAAGATATTAAAACATGGGACTCCCACAATTCCCCATTACAACCTGATCAATATATCTGTTGGTCAATAATATTGGCCAATACAAACCAATACAAAATATGTTGATAAAGCACAGGTGGCATGCTATAAATTATGCCAATTAGATATCAAAAATAAAAAAAACAAACCCTGAAGAAATCTGGGAAGCCCCATCTCCCAACTAAGTACTATCCATCCATTCATTCTTTATCCCACTCGCTTAATCCTGATCAGGGTTGCGGTTAGTTAACTACCTGCTCACTGGGCGCAGAGCAGGGCATTACACTATCCCAACTAGGCCCAGGACAGGGCGCCAATCTATCACTGGGTGTGAACACACACACACACACACACACACACACACACACACACACACACACACACACACACACACACACACACACACACACACACACACATTGTCATGTTTTTATTGAAGACAACATGTAAACATTCACAGTGCAGGGTGGAAAAACGTATGTGAACCTTTGAATTTAATAACTGGTTGACCCTCCTTTGACAGCAATAACCTCAACCAAACGTTTCCTGATCAGACTTGCACAACAGTCAGGAGCAATTTTGGACCATTCCTGTTCACAAAACTGTTTCAGTTGTCAGGATGTCTGGTGTGAATTGCTCTCTTGAGGTCATGCCACAGCATCTCAATCAGGTTGAGGTCAGGACTCTAACTGGGCCACTCCAGAAGGCCATATTTTCTTCTGTTGAAGCCATTCTGTTGTTGATTTACATCTACATTTTGGGTTGTTATTCTGTTGGATCACCCATCCTCTGTTGAGCTTCAAATGGTAGATAGATGGTCTTAATTTTTCTTGAAAAGTGTCTTGAAATACTTGGGAATAAATTTTTCTGTTGATGACAGCAATCCATCCAGGGCCTGAAGCAGCAAAGTAGCCCCAAACCATGATGCCCCCTCCACCATATTTCATAGTTGGGATGAGGTTTTGATGTTAGTGGGCTGTGTCTGTCTTGTCATGGACACATGAACATCAAGGCTTTTAGAGATACTTTTGTAACCCTTTCCAGTGTTGGCAAGTCAACAATTCTTGTATGTAGGTCTTCTGAGAGGCATGGTTCACATCAGGCAATGCTTCTGCCACACTCAAAACTGTTGTGTTTTACAGCTTTAACCAACACATCCCATCTTATGACATTGATTGGCTCCAATTAGCTCTTGGAGAAGTCATTAGATTAAAGATTCACATACGTTTTCCACCCTTCAATGTGAATGTTTACATGTTTTGTTCAATAAAAACAAGAAAAAATTTTGTGCAGTATTAGTTTACAGTATTATTGTTGTGATTTAGATGAAGATCAGAACACATTTAATGACCAATTTATGCAGAAATCCAAGTAATCCCAAAGGGTTCACATACTGTTCTCTTTCAACTGTATATAATTTACATTATTTTATTTTTTTTACATGTCATTATTTATACAGAACAGCATCTAGCAGTAATCCTAAAACTGTGTAATTTTTGTCCCCATTATAACATCTGATTTCATCAGTTATCAGACTTTTTTAAACCATGCAATAACTTTATACTGGCTGAGCCCCACTTTCCATTTAAGCAGCTCCCTTAAACCCAGAACATCTACTGTCTCCCACCTCCACAGTCACTAACGAATAAATGAACTAACACTGCACCAAATGTGCAATCTTAGAGATATTAAACCTCCTAAATAGCCTGGACCCACTGGAAGAACCAGCATCTCTTGTTTACATTCATAGCTTCATTACTTTTTATTTTCTAATACACAGAAAAGGGAGAAGTCATATGAAAGCTGAAACCCTCTTTGTTCTGCCCAGTTGTTCATTTCTGCCTATTTTGAAACTCCAATTAAATATTTAGCATTCACATAAATAATGCGCCACATCTTTTGATCTTTTTTTAAGTATAAACTTATATTTTAGTTGTAATCTTTTACTGATTAGTCCCAAACAAACAGAACTCAGCACCAAGTTTCTGTCCTGCTGAACTACGCCCTCTTGTGGCACAAATCTGAGTTGCAAGATGAACCTACATAAAGTCCCTTAAGTGCTGTGCAACCTGAAAGTGATTCCTTGGAGAAACAAAATCTAAAAGCATTAACATTTCTTTGTGTTTAGCAGTAAAGTGTAAGCCTGTGCATGAATTATAAGCACAAATAAATTTTCCTATTGCTGCATAAAGACCCTAAAATTGGGAAAATTCAGACAGAAAATCCTAAAAAACGGTTACGTTCATTGATCCTCAGAAAGACCACAGCAGTAGTCTGAACACCTGAGACTCACCTGGGTGGAAGAGGACCACAGAGGGCTGCACAGCAGTTTGTGACTATGTTTCCATAGCTGTAAGGGTTGTAGTTTTCTTTCCCTCTTTTAGATGACCATGACCCTTTTATCTAGAGAAGAGAGATACGTATTACCTTTGATAATGAGAAGTTGTAAAGGATAAATATATAAAGGTATAAAATTAGAAAATTTACTACACACATTCAAATAATATTGGGAAATTAGATCTGGACGTTGCCGTATATTCCAAATCACATGCCTTTTAAAATGTAGGTGATGGATGATGATAATAATAATAATAATAATAAATAAATAAATGAATGAGGTGTGCAGGTAAACAATACTGTGAAAAGGTCTTGGCACCTACACATTTAAAACAAATATCAAGCTAAATACAAAGACAGAAGTGCAACTTGCTTTGAAATGTGGTTATGTTGAGAGCTAGTTTGATGAATAATGTTTGTTCTTGATGCTCCACAGCCAGATTTTTGAAACTCATTATCAGCACAATTACAATCATGAAGCTTTGATTAACTAAATAAGGTACTCAAAATAATACTGGACTGCCATTAGGAGAGGTGTGGAAAGGGTTAAAACAACACATTCACATACTAGTAATCAACTATTCATGCAATTAATGCAATCTAATCACTAATCACTATTAATGCAAGTTGTTATTCTGAGTAAATCAACATTGCATGATATATTTGACCTACTCAGGTGCCTAAACCTTTTGCACAGTATTGCATATGTTTAAAGTAATAAGTCTAAAGTTGAATGAAACCTGATTATTATGCTAATAAAAGTGCCACAAATGATACTGAGCTTCATACATCCATCTATTACCCATCAGAACACTTACACCAGGTTCTCCAGGATTCCAGTAAAGAAATCAAAAAATAAAACGTCACTTACATCTTCATTTGTGGTCTGATTGGAGCCGATAAGGTAGGTGTGAAAACCAGAGAGTCCCACTATTGACCACACAGAGAAGAAACACACCACAACCTCCAGCACAGTAAGAAAAGGTCAAGGAGAGAACAGCTCAGAAATGAAAAGGACAAACTGCTGCTTGACCTTAGAAATCTCCACTCTGCACCAATTATCACAGTACGATAGCTTTGCACACCTATACACACACTAGAAAGACAGAGTCAACATGTGTGCACAGGCTGATAACCCCCTGACTAACACAACGACCTGTGAATCTGTGGATTTCTTGCCACGTTTCACTTTACACCACCCTTAATGTGCTAGAAGCAGGACCAGTACTGGCTAACAGAAGCCTCCTCATCTACAAGTGCTAACAAGCTGCAGCATCTTTTCTAAAAACATGGCTATTCTGCAACACCAAGCACAATCTACAGAACTCCTAACACCAACACCCTTAAAAATGAGTGTCCTGGTGTGAAAAAACCTTTAACCGCTATAATAAACCCTTCATACTATTTGTTCTCTTGATTTTTAAAGAACCATCAATTGAAATGCACCTGGAGAACCAGAATTGGTTCTTCGATCACTGCAAAATGTTATCATGGTACTTTGCCACAGAAAAATGTCTCCGGACAAACACAAAGCAAGAAAAATTATCCAATATATACACTGTATATGTGTATTCAAAAGTTTGGGTACCCATCAAAATATGTTACTGTGAATGGCTGAGTGAGTAATAAACAACATGATTTCCTTAAAAAACAAAGAAAAAAATGGGTCTGAAGCTGAATTTTAGGCACCCTGCATGGTCAATACATACAGAACTGTTCCTTAGGCAAGTATCACAATTTACGCCTCTTGCGACAGTCTATTGTAAATTTTGAATGTTTTGGATCATTATCCTGTTGTAAAAGCCAACCTCTTTTCACATTCAGCTTTTTTACAGACATAATGATGCTTTTTTCAAGATTCTACTGGGCTTTAATTGATTCCCTTCTTCCCAATACCAGCGAAATGTTCCCCATATGCTGGTTGCAACACAAGCGCAAATGAAGATCCATCCACCACCATGCTTAACAGTTGGAGAGGTGTCTTCTGGAAATTCTGCTCCTTTTTCCTCCAAATATTCCTTTGTTCATTGCACAAACTTAAACTTAATCAGTCCACAGGACTTGTTTTCAAAGTGCATCAGGCTTAGATGTTCATTAGTAAACTTCTGATGCTGAATTTTGTGGTGAAGATGCAGGAAAGTTTCTCTTCTGTTGATGATAAACGTAATACTTGTGAAGGTGTCACAGAATAACAGTGCACCATGACTCCAGTGTGCTAAATCATTTAAAGGTTTTTTTGACCACAGCTGCCCAAACTTGAATGTTACTAGGATGTTACAGAGTTATCCTTAAAAACCCTGCACTGAAACAAGTGGAGCCATGTATATATGTTTTGTTATATGTCTGACTCAAGCATAAGAATAATAGAAAAATACTGTAATTGGATTATTTGGTAAGCTCCTTCTTAACAAGTATGGTTACATACTATTCAGTTATATACTGTTTACTCTGTAGATAGAAATGCATGCTTACATTGGCAGGCAGACAACCAGGTAACATGTGGCTTGTCTAAAAGCACTGAAGGATAACTGCACACACATGATATGGTACAAAACCGTACCGCATTGCTGTCTTAGTTTTAAAATAACTACTAATTAAATAGTTATTAAATACTTAAAATATAATACATTTCTCCCAAACAGTGTTATTTTTTAATCTCAAGGACTTGACCTGAGCATTATTCCATCAATCAGAAAAGGACAGACAGGAGTGATGTTATCATTTGGACCTGCTTTGCTTTGGAAGGCTGTTATCTGCTTGGTGACGATGGTTTCTATCCTCAGCAAGGCGCTCTTATCTGTCTGTGCTGTGGCATTTACAGCAGAAACTCACAAAGCCCTTACGCAGGCCATTTTAAATGACCCTCCTGTCAGGTCTTTGTGACCGGTAGCACTACCGAGGGTCTTCAGTAAGATCTGACAAGCAGAGCTACATAATGGCCACACTTTTGAAAAGAATTTGTATTTTTATGTGTATTTTTGTTAACAGACTGAAATGAGCTTTCTGACCACAACCAAGGGCTGAACTCTTCACGAGAATGATAAAGAGCTATGATTTTGGCAACGGCTCAAAAATACACCTAATCCTGACATTTTCTACTGAGAAAAAAAGGAAAGGGTGGAGGCACGTATCAAGCTGCCTTAAGAACACATGAGGCATGACTGTGCAGAGACAGCAGGCTGGCACAGAGAGATTCAGAGAGATAGATGAAGTCAGACAGCTACGCAGAGAGAGCTGATGAATTTTGTTGCTGGCGGTTCAAATAAAATAAAATAACAGCAGATTTATCACCGATATGTACCGTTAGATAGTAATTTGTCACATTTATGGCATAATGATATACAAACTTATTCCATTCTAAGATAATAACAACAACAACAATGTTGCTGCATTGATACAGAATTTCTAGATCCAATACAACTGATGCTTCAACAGTCTGAACTTGCTGGAGCATCCAACATCTATTTATTCAGAGTCCTTGCTTTCTTATTTCAAAAGATGCTTACAAAAAGGATGAAAGCCTCTTCTTTCTACTAAAGTTCCACCTTTCTATCTACACCAATAAAATATTTTTCTTCAAATAAGTCCTAAAAGTAGTAAAAACATTTAAGTGTTGATTTTTGATTACAATCCTTTACTCATGTTTAAATAAAGTCTGGTTCACACTACAGGATAATCAGACCTGACAACTGTAAAAGGTCTTGAGATTTCAGAGTGACTGTAAACAATTATCCTCCAAGATGATCCTGTAGCATTGGTTGTCTCTTATCCAGTCTTTACCCCTCTGATCTTCCCCAAGTGCAGTCAGGCCTGCACCTGATTGTGAATACTAAATGTAAAAATTATTCTTCGGTGTAAAACGCCACGTTAATGCCATGCCTGAAAGACTGTTAACCAATGAGAGATGAGCTAAACCAGCCAGTGTGTACAGGAGAAGTTAAAACCATGGCAGCTAAATGGAATAGAATTGTGGAGCTGTCCCAACAGCATGGGTGTCTTCATAATACCTTTTATTTTTTCTGTTTTTTTCTGAGAAGAAAACTCACAGAAAGTGCTGCAATGGTTTCTCCGTCATTTGCCATGTTTGCTTACATCTAGTTAATGAGAAACTCCCACCTGCTCACATGATATAGCAGTTTGTGAGAATCTCCCAGAGGCTCAGAGCCATTTGTGGGGTGTGCATAATCTGAAAGTGTGTGATGTTTCAATTCAGGGCAGATTGTGTAATGTGGGGGGTCTTTAAGACTAACAACGATCAATGACAGAAACAACAGTTAAAAATATTATGTGTGGCGTCTCTCAAGTTTTCAACATTTTTTAGAAATTTAAAATCCTGTAATGTGAACCAGGATTAAGTGTCAAACAAACTGAGCACTGAGTTTCTGACCTCTAGTGGCACAAATCTGAATCGCAAGATGACCCTACATAAAGTCCCTTCAGTGTTGCGCAAAATATTTCTTGGATATATTTCTTCTCTATAAAACCCATCATGGGAAGGATTCCTTTACAAAAGCATAAACATTGCACATTTACTAATGTAGATGGTGTATAAAAACCCTAACTTTTGATATAAAACGTTTAAAAAGTGAAAGTGGACTGCTAAGAGGTTAACAGATTATATTTCAATCTGCATCAATGTGTAACACTGTTACTCTGCTTGGTTATAACAATTGTGACATTACAAAAAAAAGACATTACAAGTATGAAATAATCACAAGGTCTTTTTTCTCATGATGTGAGACCATTTTAAACACTATAACTACTTAAAAATGACACACATAAAAGGGCTAAAACTTCACCTAATAACCCTCAAGTACAGCTGGAACATTATGCAAAAGGATATCTGGCAGGACTGTCTTTGAGTGCGGTGAGGAAGCCTTTTTTATGGGATTCTGTGAGGAGAAAGAAAAAAAAAAGAAGACAGTCTTTTATGAGTTCAAGTTCAAGCACTTCAAAGTCTTATTACACTGAAACATTCCACAGACAGATTGCTTCAGAATGCACATTAAGTCCATACAAAATAGCTTTTTCTTTCAGCTACGCCTACACCCAGAGTTTCTCCTGCACTGAGAGACTATATTAAAATGAATGGAAGACCGTTCACAAGGGCCAAGTGCCATGGGACAACGAGGGCAAGTAGAGAGGGATCAGACCTCCTGTCATAAGCTATGATTCAGCTGTTGAAAGTCAGGGCACAGGTGTTCTTCAGTGGCACAGTGCCAGGAGGAGATATTACAGCAGAGTCTAATCACAAGCCCTGATCCTCTATCAGCCCTCAGTCTCTCTGCTGTAATTGATCTCTTAAGAGTTAGCTGTAAAATCTTCCCAAAAGCAGCATTCTCGCTGCCACCAGAGACGCCGCCGCTGCTCCATCATCACTGAAGCAAATCTGAGCAGCTTTATTTATATCTGAGAGCAATGTTGAGGGATGAAACAAACAAATGTGTGATTAAGCCAGGCTGGGGAGTAGTTCTCTGTGTGCACATATCAGAGGTAGTGTGGGTGCTTATTACTGCCATCGCTGGAGCTCTAAAACAGTCTAATTCAAATGCCTAATGCAGTCTGCATCAAGTCCTAATTGTTGGAAAGAGAAAAGAATGGAAGCTAATTCATGGAGGCTTGCTACATCAACATCAGCACAGTCTTATTGATTTCCATTTCAGCTCACAGCTTTTACGTACAGCATGCTTTCAAAAGCAACCTCAGGATCGACCTGGTGAGGTTCGGATGGGTTATCTTACCTGAGATTAACAGCAAGAAACAGTAAACAGGGAGTGAAGTTCAGCAGAATGATGTAAGTGGAAATGCACATAAACAGCAGAACATTATCTGTGATTTACTGCTACAGAAAAAGACTGGACTTATTAAGAGAAGTGAAAACTAATTGAAAAAAGATTAATAATTATGGTGTAATTATAGAAAATTATAGTCTAGACATGTCCCACTATCTCAGACATTTGTTGTATGTGAACATGTATTTTATACTATTCTTATGAGGATACAATCATGTTATTAATTATTTTATTATGATCATCCATCCATCCATTATCTTATCTGCATATTCCTGTTCAGGGTCACAATTAGTCCCCTAACTCTTCACTGGGCGCAAGGCAAAGCATTTCAGATTACCCTAGCCAAGCCCAGGACAGCCACAAATCCATCGCTGGGTGTTAGCACGAGACTGAACTGTAATACTGTTCATTCATATTTTCTTATAACACAGATTAAAAACAAGATCATAAATATATCACATCGTATAATACACATTATTATTATTATTATTAGTATTATTATTATTATTATTAGTATTATTATTATTATTAGTATTATTATTACTACTACTACTGAAGTACACCAATATGGATTTTCCAATAACTGATCATTAAAATTTGACTGTGGTTGACAGAAATCTACTGATAATTTAAATATATAATATTATTGAATGTAATATTATATACATACATATATACATACATTATATATTTCAATTTTATTTAAATTTATATTTATTTATTTATATTTATTAAAAACATTTAAATTACTAGTAGTCAGAGCCTGTCCAGCAGAGTGCACTGTACAGTCTAGAGGAAGGAAAATTCCGAGCGTATAAGCTACAAATAGGACACAAAACTTTTTTGTAGCATTTTTAGTATTAGTAGAAATATTATTAACAGTAACAGAGAAAAATATAAGTATAATACATTTCAAATAGGACAATATGACTTTATTTCTCAATACTAAAATCTAAACATATATTGAAATCTTAAGTATCGCTTAGTGCCAATACAGCTCTGACATTTTTTAAACCTACCATTCTTATAAATCTTTTATTTATAAACAAAACACTTTTAAAACTGAGGCAAAGCTAAAACTAATCTATAATTAGTAGTACCAGTCTCACGCCTATCATCTCATATTTCAGAACAAATGTGTTACAGGATTAGATCAGATCTATTCTTTCCTTTCCCTCTAATATCCAGTTAAGCATGATCTGCAGATATCACTCCTGTACTGATGTCTACTAATAAAGAATTCATTCAGCAAACACAACAGCAGAAGACCCTGTTTCAGCAAATCAGAACTGAATGCATTCACACAACTGTGATAAAGTATTATACAAAAGCCCCAGAGTGATAAGCACACACAATTAACTCCTGATGAATAAATCTCTCTATGTGGAGAGTTCATACTAGCTTCATACCGACAGGGGAAAAAAGGAGAGAGATGGACACTGGCCAGGCCTAACTCATTACGCCCACATCACAGTTTGCCACCTGATGGGTTAGACACAACAGGAGGGAGGAGCACTAGTCCAGGCTAGAGTCAGCCCTGTCCACTTACGCATGATTATGTGTGTGATGACAAAGGCAAAGATGAAGATTGTCAGGAAGGACAGCGACAGGATGAACATGTAGAAGAATCGGTAGTTCCTCTTTCCGACGCAGTTGCCCACCCAGGGACAATGATGGTCAAATCGCTCTGCAGAGATCAAAAGATTCCATTTAAAAGCCAGTCACACTAAGGCTCAGTTTCCCAGACGCACATTAAGCCTAATCCTATACTAAACAAAATGGATTTTCAATGGAGAGTCAGCACTGAAGTATTGCAATTAAAATCAAGACTAGGCTTAATCCATGTCTGGGAAATGGCCTCAAGAGTCATTAGCCAGGATGATACTTCTGCCTCATTTGCTGTAGCCAGAAAATGCATTCATTAAACACTTGTCAGTCTTTTGAGTTAAAAGGACAGCAGCCAAATCCTGAAGATAAACTGAAACATGATTAACTGAAAGTCAATTATAGAGTTGAATTACAGTGCTGGGGCTTCTGGGTCTGTCCTTTTAACTTCCAAAGCGAGATTTAATTCAGTCTTTTTGGAGATGGTGAGCATCGCCGTGAACGTGTCCTTGGTACTTGTTACCGAGGTCAGGCAAACCGAATTATTGAAGGTTTTGAGGTGAAGACAGGAATATATGCTAGGTGCATTCAAAGTTCTTAGATGACTATGAAGGTTCAATTAATATATGAGACGTAGTACTAGAGATATTGGCACGGGTGTGCTGCGGTCAGAGGCACAAAGCTGCAGAGCGAGTACTGAAGATCAGTACAGTAGTGCCTATACTTCATGCATGACCCTTGAGTGTATTATTGTGATTATACCACAGTTCTGTTATCGCTGTTAACTGCTAGGTTTTAAGATAAAGAGGATAAAAAATGATATGTTTATCAACAGTCTGTGAGGTCAAGTAAGAGCATCAGTCATAATAGTTGAGGAACAGACAATAAACTGATGTCTCAGACATTGTTTGCTGGTGTAAACTGTGCATCATTAAACATCACTCACAGCTGATTAGAGGTTCATTCATATCTCTGTAAAGTTCAGCTCTTAACTCAGTGAAGCTGCTGGTAGAAGTAGATTCATTTCATTGTTATTGATGTTAATAAAACTGATGGCTTTATCCTTGTTCTTGTACTGACTTTGTTTCTGTGTCTCCAGTGCAGTCAGTGCTGTTTTGGGCATGGGGACGCTTAAATCAGTGCTATGTTACGTGTATGTGGTGGAGTAATACTAAAAGAGCTTCAGTCAGAGGGCCTTTACTCCTAGAATGTCTTTCAGCCAATCAGATTGTGGGGTCTATATCTGTGGTATAACTCAACTGCAATTCAATGTGATAATAATAATAATAATAATAATAATAATAATAATAATAATAATAAGTGTAATAAAGTGGAATGTCAATGTAAAATAACAACAAATGAAATTTGATGTTATACATCAATGCAAAAGACATTTTAAACTGTAAAAACACATAAAAAGCTTTATTTATACATTTTACTGCCACTTAAATAGCTCATTTACACACACACACACACACACACACACACCAAACAATGTGACTTGACTGGTGCCAAAAGGGCATGATAATAGGGCAGCAGGTGAAGGGTGGTAGCATCTTAGAAACCACTTCCTTTGTGAGATGTTCTAGAGTCGCTGTAATAAAGATGTACTGAAAATGGACTTCTCATACACTGTGTGACTCCCTCAAAAAATCCAATCAGACTAATTTTGATTATCTTAAAAATCTGTCAATAGACAATTATATCATTATTGTGACCAGTCACCCTACAGGTTTTACATCCCTAATAAACATAACTTCAGTCAAGAGCAGAACATTACAGGTAGAACAAGAGAGAAAAGGAGAAAACGAGTGAAAAAGGAAGAATGTACAAAAAAGGAACACATTTCACTTCCTTCCATTTAGCCAAAAAGAGGGATGGGGAGAGATTACATCACTTGTAGCCTCATACTGACGTTTAGTATGTGAGGTATTCCTAAACATAGTCTGCACATGCCCATCTAAGCATTACTCAACATCACACGAAGCGAGTACAGAAAGATAACAACTCACCCACACAGTTATCACAAAGGCTGCAGTGAGAGGCACGCGGCGGTCTGAAGATTTTGCAGGTGAAGCAGTACTTCAGCTTCACGGTCTGTCCATTAATTGTGATCTCTCTCGTTCTTGGGGGAGGTCTGTATCCGGTAGAGCTGGAGCCATTGGCAATGTCTGTTAAGGAGAAGAAAGTAAGTGTTACATTGCAGAATGATGTTTGTGTTGTTTTAAGATAGAAACAGACACAGCTGATGGAGAGAGCAAACTTCCAGAAAGGCTTCTGAAGTCTGAACAATAAGCCAGCAAGGTTGAACAGAGATCACCAACAGTGTTTTCATTAGTTAGGTTGAGATAAACACACACATACATAATATATCTGCATGGTGGCTTAGTGGTTAGCACGCTCGCCTCTTAGTGCTAAGGTGTTGGGTTCAAGTCCCCATCTGGGTGGAGTTTCCATGTTCTCCCCTTGTCTGCATGGGTTTCCTTTGGGGACTCCAGTTTCCTCCCACAGTCCAAAAAAACATGGAGTTCAGGTGAATTGGATACTCTAAAACGACTGGTGTGTGAATGAATGTGTATATCTATGTATGAATGTATGTATGTATGCCCAGATATGGTTGGCACTCTGTCCTGGGTGATCCCCTTAGTGCTCGATGCAGTCCTCCAGGTTGACGGTCGCTTCCGGTTGAGAGTACACCGTTTGAGACTGGCCGCCGCTTCTTGCCAGTGTGTGTGATTAAGTTCCAAGTGTGTAAATGGAGTGTGTGATTGTAAAGCATCCTTGGGTTTAAGAAAGGCGCTATATATGTGTAACGTTCATTCATTCATCCATTAATCTCCATCCATCCATCTACCTATCCATCATCTTATCCACTTAATCCTGACCAGGATCATGGTCAGTCCCATACCACCTCAATGGGCATTACACTATCCTAGCCATGCCCAGGACAGGACAGGGCATCAATCCATTACTGGGTGCACACACAATTTAGAGTGTCCAATTCACCTGACCTCCATGTTTTTTGGACTGTGGGAAGAAACCGGAGACCCCGGAGGAAACCCACGCAGACACAGGGAGAACATGGAAACTCCACCAAGATGGGGACTTGAACCCAAGACCTCAGCACTGAGTGGCGAGTGTGCAATATACAAACTGGATTCCAAAAAAGTTGGGACACTAAACAAATTGTGAATAAAAACTGAATGCAATGATGTGGAGATGGCAAATGTCAATATT
>BRDA01007601.1:38423-53797 GCA_036984385.1 Crenuchus spilurus | reverse complement strand
TCCTGCCCACTTCCTGTGGAACAGAGGTTAGAAAACTGACTGGATACATGATTTTGGACAATTTGTGGCTAATTCTAATCAACCACAGCAAAAAAAGGACTATTTAAGCTCATCACTGGACTTCTTTACATTTTTCTATTCAGATTTCTGTTTAGTCTCACTTTTAATGAGGCATTACAAATGTTTTGATTGAGTTTTCTGAAATATAAGCGTTTCTCATTTTTATATCATTCTAGTCCAGACTTAGGATTATAATTCTAATTATGATAGTACCGGTATATATGTGACATGTGGAAATTTGACCTCGGCATTTAACCCATCCATGCAGTGAAACAATCACAATAGTGAGCAGTGAGAACATGTGTCTGAAGCTGTGGGCAGCCCTTACCTACAGTGCCTGGGGGAGCAACCTTCTGGTCATTAGATCAGATCCCTAATCACCAGGCCATAGTTGCAACCAGTGAAACTGGTGTTGTTAAATAACAGTGTTCAATTTTAACAATAAACTTGCTTTCACGTGACATCATTACAACGTTTTGGACTTTCTGCATGCAGTTCATACACAACAAAAAGCTAATAGCGTGGACTACAGAATGATGCACAACGTCACTGGTCCATTGATGCTTTTACTTCATTTCTATTATCACCGATTATGTCTGACATCACTCCACTAAGCATTTGTTCACATAAAATCAGTGTCATTGAATTACTCATCAATTTTTCATCCATTCATTTCATTGAGAATGTTAAAAAGATGGATACATGCCCACAAATAGAGTTTATACAAAGAAGTTACAGAATATTACTGCTACTCTGTGTCAGCAGACACTTGAGCTTCTTTCAGATTCTAAGCATTCAACAGCACTGTTTGTGCTATAGAGCCAATACGCTGAGTAAGAACAGCTAAACAACATTATTCAGGCCACAAACAAGCAGGCTTTTTGGCTCCATGCTAAGGACAGACAGTGGGGACTCTTTGTAATGTAGGTCAGTGCTGTTCAATGCCACTGTCTGGGCTTTGTCCGTGTTGCACTAAAAAAGAGTTCTTCACTCAACGAGTGCGACACCATTTAAGGACATTGCCTCTAGCAGTCAGCATTAGTCTTTCCAAGTCAGAGAAAGACTTTTGCTACAGTATTAGGCTTAGTAGATAAAACAATTATTTGGGAAGTTTCGAAGGTTACAAGCACATTAAAACACTTTTCATTCTTGTTTTTGCAGTTATCCATCCGAGGCTACATTCACATTAGCAGGCTGAAGTGACTCAAATCTCATCTTTTGCCTTAATGTGGCATCTTTTCAGAGATGTGTGGATGTGTCAAATCCCGTCTTTTCAAATCAGATTTGAATCACTTTCATATGTGGTTCTAGATCAGATACATATCCAATCTGTGGACATGTGACTTGTACGCAGAGTTGCCAGGTTTGTGGTTTTCATGCCAAATTGGGCTTGTTTGAAAATCCAGTCGTGGGTGAAAATTCAAGGGTGGCGGGGTGCGTTTTTTTGGGCTACTTTTAAAAATTACAGCAGCCGCCAAAAAAAACAACAAAAAAGTGGGTGTTGCCTTGGATGTTACGTCAACACAGAGGTTAAACGTGTACAAAGTCGACACTAAGGAAGATTAAATGCAACAATAAGAATGAGGAGAACGTAACAACATAAGGAAGGACAGCGTGAAAAGGATAGCGACAGACAGACAGACATAAACACACACAGAAGGTGAAGAGAAAACAGTCGCTAGCTAATATCCAAGTAAGTAGGGGAAAGATGGGTATTGCAAGGACTGGGAAAAAGAAAAAGGTTTGATATAATGGATTAAAAGTGTTCCTAATGATGAGAAAAAGGCATATTGCAAATATGAAATGAAAAAGTCAGTTCTTTTTTTTTTTGCTAATTATGTTACTATTAAATGTGCTTGACTGGGATATAAAACTGTTATAAAAGAACTAATAAACACTAATGTTATATTATTAATGATAATAAATCCCTTATAAACAAAATACTCTCATAGTTGTTTTGCTATTTGCTTCAAACGTGTGACAGACATATTTTGGGATAGTTTAAGCTTCTGAAGGGTGGGTTTTAGACTTACTTTGGGTGGACAGTTAAGGTTGCCAGATCCCCCAAACCTACTGATTTCGTAACAGAAAGTTACACTACACAAACAGAAACTAGCCCAAAATCTAAAGTCACACATTTCAAGGAGTTTTAAAATGTAAGTCTTCTTCAAATCTTACTTTCTCATTCGGTTTCTTCTTTTATTTAGTGCAAAAGAAAGAACCGCCAATTCTGAACTTTTACTGTTGACTATATTTTTGCAAACCTGGTAACCCTGCACAAATGTGATGCTTTTTGTTGTTGGTGATGAAGGCGATGTGTGTGCATGTATCAACGAGTGCATGCGAGCCGTTTCAGGGACAGATTGGTTCACATTACAGACAGATACAGCTCACTTACATTTGTTAATGTGAACCGTCAAGATAGTTAAACCTGATCTGAGCAAAAAAAAAAAACAAAAAAAACAGCCGGCAGATGATAATATTAAAGCTTCACTGATCATACAGGTGCACTTTGTAATTCTACAATTACAGACTGTAGTCCATCTGTTTCTCTGTGTACTTTAACCTTTTTTCACTTTTTTTAATGGAGAAAATCCCCTGAAAACAGTGCACCAACAAAAACTATCCAGTACACAGCATCATGTGATCACCAACAAGGATGACCAAATGGACCGCACACCACAGGTCAGTATAATCAGAATATGCATTTTGGCTATAGATAATGCATTCTCCCTTCCCATCATCAGATTTATACATGCCAATGGCAGGCAGCACAGACAGCTGACAGGCTGAAGGTCAGATCAGACCAGCGAGTGCTAATTCTGAGTGGCTGCTGTAAGCACTTCAACCTCTGAGAAACCCAAATATTAACCTTATCTCACCTTGTCTAGTCTAAGTCAGAGGAGACTGGGTGGACTTGGCATCCTGACAGCATCGTTATCTCAATCATAAGTCATGGTTAGGATGGGAAACAAGACATTTTGCCAAAGCTGTGCATGCAAAAGAATGTGATGAGAAGCCAAAACCGTCTGATACATAACCAAGTCTGACACATCAAATAAAAATAGCTCAGCAACAGTGGCACATGGAGACAACAGCACTGTGGAGCTTTACTGAGTGCAGGACAAACAGGACCGTGTGGATTCAATTCCCATAGAAATCACATGAAAACAAGCCTAATTCTGACAAAAACAGGAAATGATACAGGACAAAATAATCCTGCATTAATAACTGGTTTTAATGACTTAGAGTTCAGCCTATTGTAATTCAACCATATTGTCACAACTCTAAAACACCCAGTACCTCGCATGCTCTTCAAAGTGGTCATCAGGAAGGCACAACCCTTGGGCAGTGAATTACTAAGCCACATAACACCTCCAGGAAGCTCAACAGTGAGGTATGGCGTCCTAGACATACTGCTCTCCAAGCTCACTTCACAGACATATCATTAACCTCTTAATCGTAGCTCCACATTGGCCCACTGGGTGACTGAGGGCGTTTTCACACCAGCACTATTTGGTCCCATTAATCCGGACACTGGTTCGTTTGCTCCTTTGGTGCGATTCTTTTCGTCCACAGTAAGTGCACTTGGGTGCGGATCAAACAATCCTGAACTCCAGAGTGGTTCACTTGTGGTGAGAATGTGAACCCGATTATGGTGTAACTCCACAAGTTTGAGCTAAACGGAGAGCCGTTTAGCGTTAAAACTGTACTGTACTGTTGCTGTTGTCACGTGTCACTAACCCACCGTATAGACTCACAACAGATACACCAGAGCTCTCAAGACAGTTAAGAATGGAACCGTGGCTAAGGACAGACAGCAGCCGTGAGACTACGCAAAAGCTGAGTGGCAACAGCAACAGGACAGCGACAGTCTTTGCTCTTATTGCTGCTGCTCTAGTGTTTACTTTCCTGTTCCTATACGAGACAGCTCTGACTAATCAGAGGAGACAACGTGTTCACGTAGTTTGTTGGGGTGCATTCTGGTGGATTTAGGTTTGTGCCTGTGTGAAAATAAACCAAATAGCGGGGAAATGCTCCAAGTTAAACCAACTCATTCGGAATCGAACCAGAAAAATGAATTACAGCTGTGGAAACACTGTAAATTTACATTGGTCCCACTGGCACTGTTAATGCATGCTCACTGACACTGATTACATGGTGTTACAGTATTCTTTGTCCTTCCATGTACTGTACCAGATATTTTTAAGTTTATACTGTTATATAGATGCAGCTTAATGTTCTGATCGAATATGATAACTGCTTCTGTTTGTATTTCATTCCGTTTCATATGTAGACATTTTGTTATGTAGTCTATACTCTTGTCAAAAGCCATTACATAGAAACAGCTGAATAGGTGACACATATGTTTCAGTATCTGTGCAAGCTAAGAACAGCACAAAATATCAACTGAAACTGGATTTACGATTATTGGCAAATACTATATACAGTGAGGAAAATAAGTATTTGAATACCCTGCGAATTTGCAAGTTCTCCACTTAGAAATCATGGAGGGGTCTGAAATTTTTATCTTAGGTGCATGTCCACTGAGAGAGACATAATCTAAAAGATAAAAAATCCGGAAATCACAATGTATGATTTTTTAATAATTTATTTGTGTGTTACTGCTGCAAATAAGTATTTGACCACCTGCCAATCAGCAAACATTCTGGCCCTCAAAGACCCATTAGTCCACCTCTAAAAAGTCCACCTCCACTCAACTTATTATTCTAAATTAGAAGCACCTATTTGAGGTCAATAGCTGCATAAAGACACCTGACCACCCCACACAATCAGTAAGACTCCCAACTACTAACATGGCTAAGACCAAAGAGCTGCCCAAAGACACCAGAGACAAGATTGTAAACCTTCTCAAGGCTGAAAAGGGCTTACAGGGCAATTGACAAGCAGCTTGATGAAAAAAAGATCAACTGTTGGAGCAATTATTAGAAAATGGAAGAAGCTAAACATGACTGTCAATCTCGATCTGACTGGGGCTCCATGCAAGATCTCACCTCGTGGTGCATCAATGATCCTAAGAAAGGTGAGTAATCAGCCCAGAACTACATGGGAGGTGCTGGTCAATGACCTGAAGAGATCTGGCACCACTGTTTCCAAGGTTACTGTGGCTAATACACTAAGACGTCATGGTTTAAAGTCATGCATGGCAAGGAAGGTTCCCTTGCTTAAATCAGCACACATCCAGGCCCGTCTTAAGTTTGCCCAGGACCATTTGGATGATCCAGAAGAGTCATGGGAGAAAGTGCTGTGGTCAGATGAGACCAAAATAGAACTTTTTGGTCTTAATTCCACTCACCATGTTTGGAGGACGAGGAAGGACGAGTACCATCCCAAAAACACCATCCTTACTGTGAAGCATGGGGGTGGAAGCATCATGTTTTGGGGGTGTTTTTCTGCACGTGGGACAGGACGACTGCACTGTATTAAGGAGAGGATGACCAGGGCCATGTATTGCGAGATTTTGGGGAACAACCTCCTTCCCTCAGTTAGAGCATTGAAGATGGGTCATGGCTGGGTCTTCCAACATGACAATGACCCAAAGCACACAGCTAGGATAACCAAGGAGCGGCTCCGTAAGAAGCATATCAAGGTTCTGGAGTGGCCTAGCCAGTCTCCAGACCTAAACCCTATAAAAAATCTTTGGAGGGAGATCAAACGCCATGTTTCTCAGCGACAGCCCAGAAACCTGACTGATCTGGAGAAGATCTGTGTGGAGGAATGGGCCACAATCCCTGCTGCAGTGTGTGCCAACCTGGTGAAAAACTACAGGAAACGTTTGACCTCTGTAAAGGCAGGAGTTCAAATACTTATTTGCAGCAGTAACACACAAATAAATTATTAAAAAATCATACATTGTGATTTTCCGAATTTTTTCTTTTAGATTATGTCTCACAGTGGACATTTTGAACATTTCAGACCCCCTCCATGATTTCTAAGTGGGAGAACTTGCAAATTCGCAGGGTGTTCAAATACTTATTTTCCTCACGGTAAGCCACTGATATACTGCACATCCCTATTAATAACTATAAAACTTTAATACATGTTCATGTAATCAAAGGTAAAAATGTTACAATACAAATAAGCAACAGAATCTGTAGGGCAGAGAAGAACGCAAGCAGACCCACCTATCTGTCTCTCCAAATCTGCAGCCTCATCTGGAGTGGCTCTGGGCAGAACTCCAGGGTCACTGAAGCTGGTCCTGAGTAACGTTCCCAACACAAAGCAGAACAGCACCCCACCAATCACAGGGATCGCTGGAGTGAGTGTGTTCATCAGAAATGGACAGCTGTGGAAGACATCAGAATATAAATTTAATTAGAACTGTACAATACAGTGTTTATTAAATCAGCAGCACAGAAGGCTACAATAAGCAAACAAGCTCTAAAAATGTGCAAAAAGACTGAGGCGCTGACACTATGATCAGAAGATCACAATCATACTGCTTGCCATCAGTAGCCAGGTCCTGAGAGGGCAAAAGGATGTGCTCTCTCTGGACGGGTAGATGGCGCTCTCTTCCCATCACTACCAAGTAATGTCCGCAGGCTCAGATGTCTGTTAGCTGATGCATCAGAGCTAGGGATCCTCTGCTTTCCCCTGAAAATGTTGGCTGTCCAAGGATGATGCATCAGCAGCAGTTGAAAGAGGTGATGGAATGTGCTAGTCTACACCCTCCTAGAGTCAGCAACATTACAAGTGATTGGGAGAGTCTTAACAGACAGGTGGGTTGATTGGCTATCATTACATTGGGGGCAGATTTAAATTTTAATTTAAAAAGATTAATCAAAATAGTGACGTGCCATCAGATCTGTGTGAAATAGCAAGAAGTATTAATATTATCAGATCGGAATAGTTTGTCCACGTTATGCAGTCCGAATCATTCTGTGTAGTGTCAGTAACTCTTAACTCAAGTCTCAGGATACTCAACAATAAGAGGTCTGGAGAGCAAGCAGCTTATCCACAATGATTTGCCACCAAAACAAAAACCTCTCAGTGAGCCACGCTGAACACTTCATGAGGATTTTACCTCACCTTTTAACACCATTATCTGATCTAATGAGAGTTTTACTACAATCCTGTTATTCCTGCACACCCAGCTTATTCTAATCACATTATTTTGGATGATGCTGGTCTTCTCCATCCCAAATCATAATCCCAGCAGTCTAACTCCTTTCAAAGCAATGCAAGGATGGCGTAGTGTCCATGATGCAAGTTAATCTATTTTTGAAGTTTATTAGATTATAATATTTAAGCCCATGTTAGGCAGATATTTACAGTTTTATTTGTGATAAATATTTGATAAACAAAATCATTCTGCCAAAAAATTTATGTTTTTGCATGACACAAAGCGGAATAACTAAACCTTTCTTCCTCATTATAAAATGATAGTAACAGTCTCGAGTGGCTTATGAAATGGCAGTCAACATAAAATGTGATAAAACACTAATTTATTTATTTATTTTTATAATTTTACCCCTGATTTTCTCCCCAATGTACATATTTGTGGCCAATTAACCCACCCTTTTTATTAACTCTCCCCATCACCATCACAATGTTCCTGACTCTCTTGTTAGGGGTCAGATGAGTACAGGCCTCCTCTGATACCAATGACATCAAGCCCCCTTTTTTCCCCAAACTGCTGGTGTTTCATCACTGCCTGGCAGCTGGCGTGCTCAGAGGAATTCACAGATCCGCAATTCTGATGTATCACTTGGCACTTAAACTCTGCTATGTATCAAACATGAAACATACCTCCCTAGATAAGCCGGCTATGGTGACAAACACACAAATGACATTCTTTTATAACATTACTGATCATCATTATTAGTATTAATAATCATTTTGGTTAGCTAGAGCAAGTAGAACAAGAATAATTTACCTCACGTTTGGTAGAGTCCTAGTATTGGCTAGTATTTGCTGCCTCCGTTGGTAAGGAGTGACACAGTAAGGATAAGAAAATCAAGCTCAGCACCAGAGAAAGAAAAAACTGTAATTCGAAACTGATCGAATCCTGAAGACATCTTATTTGGCTGAAAGTTGCAGTTTCCATGTGTAAATAAAATATCAGTTTATAGCCTAGGCAAGATAGTAAAGACGATACATGTATATAAAGAAAGAATACAACCGAGCTAGGACAACAGTGATCTATCATCCCATTACTGAGTATCACCAGCTTATGACGATCATTACTTTTAATGGCTCTCTCATGCCTCCATCAATATATCGACTGGCTCCATTACAGCGATCTTGATGGACTCAGAATGATGGTGTCAGGAGGGAAATATTTAATTCTGGCAACGCTGCTTTTCTTTCCACAAGACAAGTGCTATTCCCAGAATTCCGTGAAAGCCCATTCCTCAACTAGAGAATGAGTTAAAAAATGTTCAAGTATGCACATATTGATATAAACAGTATTTTAACTTGATAAGTAAAGTTTATTATACAGCTATTATTAGTGAAAAATGCTATTCAATGACTACAACCACTTACATAGCAATTCATGTTAAAGGAATACATCAACTGCTCTCTATGATAACTTTACAGGAGAAGAAGAACAAAACTTTTCCTGGACGTGATCATACTTATGAGCATTTCCATTGGTAGAGTTATTCTGAATCTTTTAACAGCTCCTTTTTCAAATAATGTATAAGAGTAACATGACAATGGAAATAAATTATGATATTTGGACAAAAGTATTGAGACACCTGCGCATTCATTGATTTTTCCCCAAAGTAAATGCTATTAAACCTCTGGAGTTATTTTATATATATATAAATTGAAATATATTTTTAGATTCTTGTGAGAGGAGCTTAAATAAGCACAGACACCTTTTTCAGAGCGAGTCAGAAAGCTGCACATCTTTCTCGCCAAATGACAAATGTGTCATTCATATGATAATGTCCTTGTAATTCCGGACTTTCTATTGTTGGATTACCGGCCGTGAAATGTTCGGAATGTGAAAAGATGCCCTATTAAACACACCTGAAAGGAGTTCACACCCCTCTTACAAATATTTAATCAAGGAACCACTGAATGAGTGAAACACGTCAACTCACATTTGTTAGGCTTTAGAAATAAAACCACATACAATAAAATAAAAAAAAAAATGTAATGACCAATGTGTAGCCAACACCTCTGTTTATTCAGTTCTGAGCTCAAAGGTCTTGGTTAGAAATGTTTAAAATTCATCCTGCTTTTGTTCGAGTAACTATCTCTAATGATATGGAGAATATTTCTACTAGATTGTGGAACATTGCCGGGTACTGGGGGGGTTGGCTTTATACGCCTCTAGCCCACCTTGCATTAGGCCTGGTGCCAATAGGTTAATGTTTAGTCTTATTCTATTGGCAGTACTTCTCTACAAGGACTAGACAAGCTGTGTGTGCACTTATGCACATCTGTTTCAGAAAAGGGTGCAACTTGAATGCATTCCTTAAAGGGGTGTCCGCAAACTTTTGGACATATAATGTATAGACATTTTACACACAGTTTACATGTAAAATAATTCATATTAAAACTATACAATTATGCAGCTTTGGCTGTGGGAGAAAAATACATCCTCATTTATTTAACTCATTGATCATTTTCCTCACATTGTTTCAGTTTTTGAGTTACCTCTGTGTGACCTTCTCTCCACCCAGGTAAGCAGTGACCTCTGAAGCGAGATAAGCTATGACCACAGCAGGACCTGCAGGTGACCTCTTTGTTTTGAATATGTTGTTCTTGTATGTATGTGTGTGTGTGTGTGTGTGGGGGGGGGGCTATATGGATCAGATGACTGAGTGTGTACTACGCTGTGGAGAACTGAATGTAGATAAGGTTTCCCAGTACTCTGTTCTTCAATGAGCTTTATAGAGAGTAGAAAATAGAGAAGGCTGAAAGATTCCTGTACAGTACATTATTCAGCTATTGAATCAACAGGCAGGTGTGTGGAAGATCAGATAAAGCTTTCAAACTGGTCCATTTCACACACATGTGCTGGTGTATGGTAGTATGGTATACTGTGTATTGTAACGCTATTGTGAACATTTTAAAATACATCCCCTGCATTTAAAAAGGCTTCCGCTTTTCAGAAGAGCTCCATTAACAAACTCTCACACCCACATCGGTGTGAAGCTCTGATTATGTGTTACTGTCCTCACTGCTGGGAGGGGAGGCCTCTCATTTCATTTTCATTTTTAACAATAATGTTTTGTAAAAGTTCTATGTACCAAGTCCTCACAGGCAGCTCTGTTCACTCAGTAGCCGTCTTGGCACGACACGCTAATATTAAAACCAGGCTCATCTCTCTGAACAAGGAGAGACCAAAATAGTCGAAACTGAAAGTCAAGTTACGGTTTCAAACACATACTTCAAGTGACTGATAAAATCAGACAAAAACCTCAAACAGTTTGTAGTGTCTGGCTCAGTAACAAGTGCTTGCTAGCATCTCTGGAGGTTGCATTTGGACAGTTTTCCACAACCAGGACGGCTTTCCCACTCACTGCGTAAACAGCTAGCTGACTGCCTCTTTTTCTACAATATTAGACGCTCCCATACTGTCCATATTAGATAACTATCTATATTACACACACATATTAGTCATTCTTAACCGACCATATTACACATTCCTAGCCTTGTGTATTTGACATCCCCAAACTGTATGTATTAGACGTTCCCGACTCCCCGGATTAGACGTTCCCGACTCCCCGGATTAGACGTTCCCGACTCCCCGGATTAGACGTTCCCGACTCCCCGGATTACACGTTCCCGACTCCCCGGATTACACGTTCCCGACTCCCCGGATTACACGTTCCCGACTCCCCGGATTACACGTTCCTGACTGGTATTTCTAATACAACAGGGATGTGTAATGCAGACCATTAGGAACAAGAACATCTAATACAGACAGTTAGGAACAAGTCTTGAAAGCTCTACCTCTGAAAGCAGCAGAGATATAACTGTGGTCAGAAACTGCTGGCTGACAGAAAACAAGGTTAACCATAAAGTGCTATTTTTTGTTCAGTGCAGGCAGACTCTCATGCTCTGCTACCACGCGCAACAGCTGACTCACTAGTGCCCAGGAAATAAAAGACTGTTTGCTGAATGATTGGAGACATGTTCGTTCATAATGAAGTAAACATAGCAGCTATAGCAATGGCTCTACTGTATTCAAAGTATTTTAACTGAATTTATCAACCTGAAATATTGCTGCAGTACTGTATAAAAACTAAAGATATGAGTTACACTCCATCACTTCAGTGGGAGCAATACCTATAAGCACCATATAAGCATGAGTACATCCTACTGCTTTGTTGTTTGTCTGCAAAATGGATCCTGCCACCCATTAAGGGCAGGAGAGGCAGGGTGAGTGCTTAATTCTAGTGAAGATGGACAGCAGCATCCATTAGAGATGGGCAATCTGGGACTTTATTTTGCCCCAAACACAGATCAATATATCTGTAGTGCACAGAGTACCTACAGCACCAACTCGTAGCACTGCTGACAGACATATGCTATCAGATATAATATAGTATAATATATAATATAGTATAATAGAGGACACATTTAGAAATATAACCCCACAAACATACACTGACTTCATTTATAACAGTGTAATGACATCATCTGATCAGGAAGAATGGACTCATTTACATTCTTTCCTGAATTCTTTCACTTTTTCCATACAACAGCAGTCACCATCCTGATGGCAGCACAGTCTCTCATGTTACAGCATTCCAGGACTAAACTGGGATATCGGAGTGTTGCCGTTGTCATGGAGATAAAAACTACCTACAGAAAATGATGTGGTATATTGGGGATGGAGGGAGGGGGTGTTTCCATGGCAACTGTTGCAGAAGTTATATGAATTTTTCCACTCCTTCCAAGAGCATCACACGGGGAGCGGACAGTCCGGATAAGTAATCATTCAGCTAATGCACCACACTGGTCCAGTCCAGTTTGCCTGAATCCCAGTAGAGCTGTAAATTTACCTACAGCTGGACACTCACAAGAGCAGAAATGTGAACATGTGGATGGTGAAACATAAGAATTTCACACAGAATTTACAACTGTATTATTTATAAAAAAAGAGAGAGACCTTCGAGGCAAGTCTACTCAACTGACAACCGTCTTTCCATTACCCCAGGCACTTAGTACAGCCATACAAATCCAAGCTCTTATAGATCCGTTTTTGTTAACTCTCTGTAGCCAAAGGGGGTTTTCAGACACTCCGATTACATCTATCTAAAATTACAATTAAACTTCTCCCAAAGTGTTACACAGGCTTTTGTTCAGCACAAACTCAGCAACAACAGTGTCAAAACAGAGTGTCATAAATTGTATGAGGTTTTATTTCTAAAGCATAACAAATGTGAGGTGACACTGTTTCACTGAGTCCCTTGTTCCTACATTGAATATTGATGAAAGAGGTGAGAGGTGTTTGTTCATGTGAGCGCTCTTTCTTTATAGAGATCAAATGGGCATTTTCACACATTCCTGGGCCACTAATTCTCCACTGGCATGTCTGGAATTACCGTATAATTATCAAATGAATGGCAGATTGCCTCAGTAGGTAGGAAAAAAAGGCTCATGCTCTGACTCGTGCTGAAAAATCTGCCTCTGCTTATTTAACCTCCTCTCACAAGAATCTAAAAATAAGTTTAGATTCAATCTATATATACATTTGAAAAGTAGACCCTTTAAGGTTTCCAGGGTATGTTTACAGTTGTTGAGTTATAGAAGTGTGTTTGCGGAATTTTGGTTTTGTCCCACTGGCAGGAGAATGGACTCCACAGAGAAAAGGGATGGGGTATGTCGTGACTCAGAAACCATGTTGAACATTACAAGCTTTCTATTCATTTTTCAACCAGTGACTGACCTACTCATGTTATAATGTCTGTGAAGTAGAGTCTTCAAGTATAAAATATTCAAAGTTTTAAACTAAAGCCCTGCTCCTCATACTGATAAGGAATCCAAATACTGTGGTAAAACTGAAAAAAATTAGAGGTTATTATAAAAGTTAGTTGCAACCAAGTAATGTGATTGGAGAGTAAACATCCCATGATACTGACAGAGTACATGCTACACACTTTTAACTGTACATGTGTCACTCTGCTTTACAGGGACATTCTATTAAGCCTCAGTTATATTAACTTGGTTTTCTTGGAACTATTGTAGGTGGATCAAAAAAAAATTTTTAATTAACAATCAAATTATAATATTTTGGCAATTATTAGTATTAACTAATGAATGGTGCTTGTACAGTTATTGTATAAAAGCAAAATCACAATGAAGATTGTGCCATTATACTGAATTTCAGACAGATCCAACTAGCTGGAAAATACACGGGCTATTTGGTTGGCTATTGCTGGGCTGAACTGGCCATTTCACATCATCTAAAAGCTGACCATAATGGCTGAACATTAAAGGATAAAACAGTTTTGCCAGGAGACATTTCTTAGTGTACAGACTGGGATTCTGGGATGGACAATGAGAGTGAAAGCACAGGAGACAGAGCCTGGTGAAGTCCAGCTACTTTGTATATTGTATAGTTCAGACATACTATAAACACGTATGTTTCCAATTACAAGCAAAGAGAATACCAGCGCCACAAAACGATGGAAACAAATTCTTAGAGTTCTTCACTAGGATACTCATTTATAAACTTCCTTTTCTGTTTTCAACCAAAGGAAGTGTGTCAGCCCATCAGCCTAGGAATTAAGACAAACAGAACATACTTATGGGGGATTATATTATAGTGCATCTGAAAACATTTTGATGCTAGACTACCATAACACTGTGTGTACTATGATACAGTACATTACACTATTACAATACTTATTAACTTTTTCAAGGTTAATTAGTTAATATTAGTTTAGTAAAAACAACAGTAATGAGAAGCAAGAGCTCTTAATACAAATTGCAGTATAATCTGATTGTGGCGGGTGATACAGCAAAAATATTGCAATACTTGACATTATCAGGAGTAGAAATGGAAGAAAAAAGATCATTATTGTTATTGGCCACATACAATAACTGACAATTTATTGTGTCTGATTTGTAGCTGGTATAGTGGGAATTTTCCTTCTTCTAGATCCCACATGGAGTACGCAGACTCCTCCGTTAGCCACTTTGTGATTCCCTGTATTGGCCACAACATAGTGTGGAAAAAATTCCACATGCAAAATTATAATATTTAGTATCTTCCATTCTCAAACAATTATAAGGTGATGTAATACAGTGGTAAACATACCTCTTTTTTTAGGTGTTTGGCAATTTCTAAATTTGTTTAAATTTAACTAAAAGAATTTAGTTTGTCAATAAACATTTTCATTCTTTGCCCTTTTAATTGCTAAATAAAAGCCTGAGTGTTTTAATCCTCTGGAGTCTGAGGGGGATGTAGTGTGACATATCCTGAGTTTTTCCAAATTACACCAGTATAAAATTATTTTTCCCAAAGTGTTACACAGGCTTTTGTTCAAGTGTTCAAATAAATCTATATTTTAATTAAATCTGCTCTAAACTTAGACTTTCCAAAAACCTGTTTTCAGATGTGCTGAGATGAGATGTGCTGAAAAAACACTAAAAATTTCTAGTCAAGAATATTGAGCTCTGAACTGAATAATCAGAGGTGTTGGCTACACACTGGTCATTACAGTTTTTAGAAATTGTATGTGTTTTTATTTGTAAAGCTTAACAAATGTGAGGTGACACTCTGATTTCACTCAGCCACTAACCCTACAGTGAATATTTATGAGATGAAGTGTGAGGTTAGCGATGAGAGGTCTTTGCTCAGGTGCCACAATCTTTGTTTACAGAGACAAAATGGGCATTTGTATACATTCAAATATATATATAGTGTGTGTGTTTTATATATACAGGGTTTAGACAATGAAAAACACCTGGTTTTAGACCACAATAATTTATTAGTAAGGTGTAGGGCCTCCTTTTGCGGCCAATACAGCGTCAATTCGTCTTGGGAATGACATATACAAGTCCTGCACAGTGGTCAGAGGGATTCTAAGCCATTCTTCTTGCAGGATAGTGGCCAGGTCACTATGTGATGCTGGTGGAGGAAACCGTTTCCCGACTCGTTCTTCCAAAACACCCCAAAGTGGCTCAATAATATTTAGACACAAAGACTTGCTGTCTTGGTCACATATGCGCCAGCAAGATGTGCACCAACAATTTGTCCTCTTTTGAACTCTGTTCACCCATAATGTTGTGTGCATTGCAATATTTTGAGCAAAACTGTGCTCTTACCTGCTAACTGAACCTTCACTTCACGTCTTACAGTCATGGCCTCAAGTTTACTG
>BRDA01007601.1:22956-38413 GCA_036984385.1 Crenuchus spilurus | reverse complement strand
TCTGCACTTCACTTCCAAGTCAATCGTCCATTCTCGTGTCAAAACGAGTTTTATAACGTGTTGTGTGCATTGCAATATTTTGAGCAAAACTGTGCTCTTACCTGCTAACTGAACCTTCACTTCACGTCTTACAGTCATGGCCTCAAGTTTACTGAGCCAGTTAAAGTCTCATGTTGAAACAGGACAGATGTAAAGATAATCATGTCTGTGCGGTGCCATTCCAGCACATGGCTCTGTCAGTTCTGTGCTTGTTTACTGATGTTGATGCAGTCTTTCTAAAGCAGACAGACAGAGATCAGGGAGTGTAACACCATCTGGACTGAGTGGGTGTTTTACATGTTCACAATCAGTTTCCATTTGAAAAGATTAAAGTCTGATGCCTAGACACAGACTAATCAACCTCTCAAGCAGCTTGCAACATATTGACTTCATTGCAAGTTAACAACCATGGGACTGTTTACAGGCTTAAACGGGTGAAATCTGCAGGAATAGAAGCAACATGCAAGACAGGAAAAGAGCTTAAAATATAAAACACAGGCTGGAAAAGGCTTGAACAGAACATCTCAAACTGATCACATTTTTTGCAACTCTGATCCTAAAAATCTGCTCTGATTCATGACAGAGTTCAAAATACAACTGAAGACAAATGAGAATAGCAATATACAAAATAGACAACAAAAATGTCAAATTTTGTATTTATTTTTGATTTTCTCAGCAGTGTGTTTGGTAGTCAAGTGACCCACCCATTCATTGACTCTCCCCATCACTTGTAATGTCTCTGACTCTAGGAGGATGCAGACTAACATAGGCCTCCTCTGATGCACATGAAGTTAAGCTCCGCCTCTTTTTGAACTGCTGCCGATACATTGTCATCAGGCAGCCAACAAAATCGGAGGAAAGCACAGGATCCCCAGTTCTGATAGATCGCCTGGCAGATGCCTGAGTCACTTGACATTACTTAGTAGTGCTGGGGAGAGAGTGTCATGTTACCGACCCAGAGGCTGCCGATGACGATCAGTATGATCAGGATTCGAACTCAGGATTCTCAGGTGACAGTGCCTTAGTTCACTGAGCCCTAAAAACATCTACATTATGAACTGTTCATTTGATTTTTCCTTGTCATACAGTAGTAAAATTAAATGATGAGGGCTCACCATAGTTGCAAAATCAGTGGTGACAAACCCATACTGCACCCTCCCCAACCTACTACCGCAAAATAAGGAAATGCATTCAATTTTGATCTTTCGGGCCCTGGCTACCGATGGCAAGCAGCATGACCTGGGATTTGAATTTGCGATCCTCAGTTTTATATAGCACCTAATAGGGTTCCTCTATTATTACAAGCTTGACATCATAATAGCAGAAAATATTTCATTTACAAAAGCAACCTTTCTAATATAAACATCACTGGCAATTTCAATTGACTTTTACTAATGCTAATGTTAATGTAAACTGACCATCATTTCACAATGCATTAATAATAATTATTAGTGATGTAAAGATACACACAAGTTGGTTTAGTTCGGACATCACGGTTTGGTAAGAGTTTATTTTTCATTTACGTTTCTCTGTATGACTGCAGGCACTGAACAAACTTCATGGGGAAACATCACAACTCCACTTCCTGTGTCCATCATTTCAAATTAAGAGCACTCTGGAAAGTTTTGTAATTGTCATGTCATGAAATTCCATACAAATCTATGGTGGTGGTCACCACTGGAGAAACACTGGAATACCTTCACACTACAGTAATGATGCTTCTAACTATCCTGTACAAGGAGAATCAAACACGTACCTCAAATCAGTACTATCTGTTATTGTATTAGACCAGATGTGTGCAACTCTAAACAGAATACACAGTATGTATATTTTGTAACCTAGCTCCAGCAGTAAATAACACCTGTCATTTATTCACTGGCTGCTTGAAGCCTACAAATACAAACAACTTATACCTTGTCAGTGGCATTGCCCCTGCCGATGTGAGACAGGAAGTGGCCAGCCGAGTAGAAATGACCAAGGCCAACAGTCACGAACGTCATCCCCTCTACGAATGTCCAACCCCTGCCCAACAGCTGAAGTCCAAGAGAATGTTTCTTAGCCATGTCCAGCATCTATTAACATCACAGGAAGAAACAAGACTCCAACTTTGGACAAAATGGCTTAAGGACGACCCTCCTCATGTTGACATGGGTATACCCCCCTTCTGAAGCCCTTCCTCTATGCTCAGAAGCAACATGGTTCCAGTGGAAGATGCTTAATCATCTGAGAACAAGAAGAGAACAATCAAAAGTTGCCAGATGGGGCTATGAAACTGACCAAACAACCTACGAATGCGAAGAGGACCACACAATGTACCCAACCAACCCAACTACCCAATCAGTGCAGCTCAAAGGATCTTCCAGTGTTTAAGAAAGGACCATATAAAGAAATGGGAAACTGCCATAGAACCAACAATTTTCAAGGCACGTGATGATGATGATGATGATATTTTGTGTTCTTCTGAGGTTTGATAAGCAGACAATAAAGACAAAATATTATATAATAAGACCTTAATTCAACACATCAGAATTTGCACTGCACTAAATGTTCTCATTGTACTGAAACGTTCTGTAAGTACTGACAGTACGTTCAGAAAACCATGCTGTGATGTAATACATCGAGATAACAATAATACATCTTGATACCAACTTTACGTTTAAGGCCAATTTGGAGTGATGTGATGTGGAATGACCACAGGAGAAATGAATGGTATCAAATCCTCTCAAAACACGCTGGTATAAGCAGCTACACTCAATTACACAAAGCTAGCACAGAGAACACATGAGGCAGGAGAAGACTGCAGCAAGCAGCAGTGCTGCTGTCAATTCAATAGTGCCTCTGGGTTTGGAGCGGGCTCTTGGACTGGTTCTGGTGTAGAGTCTGGTGTGGATGACAACTGGGACTGTGCTTAAAGCTATGAATAGAAACATGATGACAAGTTAAATAACAAGGAAAGGAGATGTTTACAAGGTAGTTAAGCAGCTCACAGTATTGATATCATTCCAACTCGTATCATCCTAGTTCAGCAAATACGTGTTATTTACATACTTGCCAAATACCATATAATGAATACAGGCCACATTAATGGTGTGTGCTATTAATATAATACAATAACAAAACACATCATAACATTAAAACTACCGTGTATCTACATGTATTGTCTCCACAGATCATATTAGGCAGTGGATGATTCTCAACACTGCAGTGAAACCGATGTGGTGGTGGTGTGTTGGTGTGTGTTGTGCTGGTGTGAGTGGATCAGACACAGCAGAGCTGCTGGAGGTATTTAAGCGTCAATGCAGGAATGAGAATGGTCCGCCAACCAAAACATCCAGTCAACAGCATCCTATGTCCACTGATCAAAGACTAGAGGACCATAATCAGTGTCACTACTCTGAGAATGATCCACCATACAAATAATAGCTGCTCTGAAGGGGGTCCTGATACAAAGTATACAGAGAAACAGATTGAATACAGTCTGTAACTGTAGAACTATTAAGCGCACCTGTATGCTCAGTAGAGCTGATGGGCAATGAATGCACAATAGCTTTGATTTTAGAGTTTGTTCTGTTCTGATTCTGTTAAAATCACACAAAATGATGTTAAAACCTCCTTTACAATGTATAGTATATGTTAACCAGACATTCTCATAAAGTTAACGTTTTATACATTTTACCTGCTCAAGTCTATGATATACATTTGAGTTATATAACTACTTTATGGCTGTGTAGCCAGACATTTGAGCTTGTACTGACTCCACACAGCCTATCCTATGTATAACCTTTAACCCTATCCTTTGTAAAATGCCAAGTTATGAGTATCTAGGGTTCAAATGTAGCCTGTATAAGTCATACCAAAGGGGTGTTAGCATTTTTGGCATGACTGAGCCTAAAGGAAGGCCCATAGAACATTGTGTAACTCACCACTGGATAAAATAGGAAAGAATAGATTTGTAGAAGAAACAGTCCTGTGGTACTATAACAGAACAGAGTGTTTACTGCATGTTCTGTAGGAGTCCTTTACACAGATCTTAAGTTGGTTTCCAAGGAGAATTTTAAATTGCACTTGCTTGTACCCCTGTACAAGAGTCCAGCTCTGATGTAACCCCTCATAACCTAATATACCACAAATATGGCATCAGATAATTCATTTTCACTGCCCAGGTAAGCAAGCCGAGTCTTACCATCTTAAAAAAGAAAAAAAAAAAAACTAAATATATTGGAAATAGGCTAATCATGACATTTTGTGGAAAATTAACATAATTGTCACTAATGAATTATCTATTAACTGATTGATCCATTTACAGGATATCATCACTTTGCAGCTATTAAGCTGTACATACATGACACTGTTTTGTGCAGCTACAAAGTTCATATTGCCATTCATGTGGATGGTATTGTTTATATGGGCATATAACATGTCATTTAGCTTTGATTAAATCACTAGCAATTGTAAACGACCTTTCTGTCTGGTTTAAACTCATTTGGAAGATGCCAGTGTTGCCCCTGGCAAACTGCCGCCCTGGACAACTGCCCGTGTTGCCTGTGCCAAGGACTGCTACCGACTTTGGCATTAATGGGCTCATGCACAAGTGATCTGGCTTGAAATTCAAAAGGATTTGAGGTCAAACCTAAAAGGACATATAATGGACAAAAGGACAAATAATGTTGGCATATGTCCATGTCATGTGATATAACTAACACTACGAGTGTCACAACTATGCAATTTTAGCTGACAATTAATCGACATATAAATAATTACAATTAATGATGATTCATTCTGCTCAGTGTGGGTAGATTTTACATGACGATCCAAAAATGGCCAAATGTACTGATCAGCTGTCTGTCTGTCTATACTCAGTAGCTCCAAACAGACACAGCTCAAATAAACATTACTCGGTGCCCTCCAAAGGTGCCCTCAGTTACAACATATCTTGGAAAATAATTGTGATCAGCCAATTATATAATAATTACAACTAAAACATTGCAGTTTCTTGGTCATAAGACACTTCTTCTTGCAATGAGGGACAATCACAATATAAGGATCAGGGGAAATAACGCAGCCCAAAAAACTGCATAAACCAAGAACAGCTTCACATTGTTTCAGTTAAAGCCTGTAAACTCCATCAACGCTTTTCCATTTAAGTAAATACAAAAGACAGCAGAAGCCTCTTTGTTTCTTTGCTTCCACAACATCATCATCAAAGTCTCAAATAACTGCTCTAAGCTACTGTAACATGATCCTTTTTCTGTGTGTGACTGAACTACAGCAACAGACAGGAAAACACTGGGAAACATGGGCATTCTTGGTATGTGTAGAACTCCACCAGAGCTATACGCTGTTTATGTTTTATACTGACGGGGGTGAAGCAACTGTAACTACAGCTTCCATCACAAAGCAGCCTTCACAGCTAGCCTTACAAAAGAGTGAGTGCTCTGAAACTAACACAGAGGATAACTTTGCATTGTTTATGAAATGTTTGGACATTGTATGTGCTAACAGTAGTGATAGTCAATAGCTCTAAATACATTTCAGCTGAAAGTTAAAATTGTTTGCCTCAATTAATAAAAAAAAACTAATTTTACAACTGTTGTGAATTTAATTTGATTGTGAAATCTAATAACTAGGGTTAAATAATCACAATCAGGCTTTTCAACCCTTGTGTTGTCTAAACGGGCACAAATCATCCACCGCCATGTTCAGCATGTGTGATTTTTCCCCCTAATTTTTACCTGATTTTCTCCCCAATGTGTTTGGTAGCCAATCGACTCGCCCATTCGTTGACTCTCCCCATCACTTGTAAAGTCCCTGACTCTAGATGGGTGCAGACTAACACAGGCCTCCTCTGACGCATGTAAAGTCAAGCTCCGCCTATTTTCAAACTGCTGCAAACACATCGCTGCTGGGCAGCCAACACGCTTGGAGGAAAGCACAGATCTGATGGATCAACTGGTAGACACCTGAGCCAGCTGACATTACTTAGTAGTGCTGGTTAGAGTGTGTCATGTTTACCGCCAAAAAAGATCATGGCCAATTTTGCTCTATCGGGCCCCGATGGGCAAACAGTATAACCTGAGATTTGAACTCACAATGCTCAAATCATAGAGACAGCGCCTTAGTCCACTGAGCCACCCTGATCTTTTTTCAACTTGAAGACTTTCAGCATATTTTTGCTCTTTCTAAAAAAATGATACTTATATATTTATCGATGATGATGATGATGATATTTATTTTACTAAAGACAACTTATAGCAGGTGTGTTGTAATAAAAACAAGTGTAATTAAATAGTCTTTCAACACTGCTAAAGATGGAAAACTCAGATATTCATAAAATTTGTACTAAAGTATTGTTCCTTCTTGCAAAATAGTTTTGGCATATAAAATGATATAAAGCGGTTTTATTTTAGGGGTTTAGTGAAGGCGGGTCATCTTGACCCTAAAGACAAGAGGAGTATACAGAATGTTAAGACTACAGTAAGACTAAGAGATGGTTCTCCACAGATTCTTTAGTAAAGAAAATGGTTCTATATAGAACCATGAACACTCAAAAAACCCAAAGGGTTCTTTGCATGATGAAAGCTTTCTTCAGATTGATGAGAAATTGTGCTGTAGATGATTTCATACGGCCCCCAAAAATGTTCTGCAATTGTTATGATGTCAACCTTGTAATAACAGAGGAACACTTTTAGGTGCTATATAGATCTATTTTAAAAAGGCTTCTATAAAGAACCATCTACAGCACATTCCTCATCAATCATCATGCAAATAACCATTTGGGTTCTCTGAGTGTTCACGGCTCTATATATAACAATTTTCTTTACTAAAGAACCCTTGAAGAACCACCTTTTTTAAGAAGACTACTTTGAAGTTAAATAGAGACTCTAGACATGACTTTTAGGATGTTTCTATCTACAGCATGAAGTAAAGACATCTTAAATTTACTTACTTGTTTTTCTTTTGTACAAAAGAAAGAAAAGTTAATAACTGAATGGATATCAGATAAGAAGCTAGTAATGAAAATCAGCTCTCAATTTGAAAGGAAGGGAAAGGGGAAAAGGAAGAAGGGTCAACATGATCCCACAGATGATTAAACGTAAGCCAAAAATCTTATTTATTAACCTCTTCAAAAAGAACAGGCTACAAGGAATTCACACAGCCTCTCAAAACAGTACAGATTACAGGATGTCCCTGTGATGGATAACAGAGCAATGATAATAAGAGCCAGCAGCCTTTACAAACTCAAAAGAAAAGCAGGCAGGTTTTTACAGTTTGCACCTGGTGAGTGACCAGTTTCACAGTTTAAAGCAAACTTGTCTCTTTTTTTATTAAGAAGTAGGACCAGCAGTCCAGAATTTCAGAATATAAGTAGGGATGCACTGAATATCCAGCAAATTAGATTATTCAGCCAAAACTGGCAAAAATAACACTTTTGGTGGTCAGCAAATAACTGGGAAAAAAACATCACATTTACACAGAACAATGACATTTTTTATTAAACCGTTACCTTTTATAGTTTCGGGCTGTAGACAGGAACCAGAGTGTAATGTTTCTGAGGTAAAGTCTGTTTAATATTAGACATTTCCTTGTAAAAGAGAAGAACAACAAACTACAAGCATAACTTTTACTAAACTGCACTTATGATGAAGCCAGAATACAGCCGCTTAGCTTTGTGTTTGTGCTCTGGTGGCTGCCGTGTTAGGGACCGACTCACAATTACCAGAAGAAATGTGAAGTGTTTCAGTGGCTGTTGTCAATAATAATGTAACATACATGCATCTTCATACATATTCATATATTATTGTCTTATTGTTTTATATACAAATATAAAAGAATAATCAATTAATCTCATGTTATTAAACCTAATGATGTCAAACCAGCTTATTAAAATACAGACATTCATTCCTGAATAACTACAAGACTTATTTTGGGAAACAGTTTAGTTACTAATTTAGAAATGAAGAACCGTGTTCAGTATTCAACCAAATGTTTCATTTAGTTCGGTTTTGGCTAAAAATGATAATTTTGGTACATCTCTAAAAATATGCATACAGGGCTGGTGTTGGAGAATGTTAAAAACTGTTCTCCTGATGTCTGCACAGCTAGACGAAACACAGGGAGTGTACAGAAAGTCAAATGTTGCTACCCCAAAAGCAAATGAGCATCTACCCAAAAATGAAGAACAGCTGAGAGAGAATCACACCCACCATCCATTCCTGCTACTACACTGAGAATTATGAAGGGAGTTACTTGCACTTTGTTGCAACTTAGAGCCATAAATAACTGAACTAAAACTTATTGGACCCAGAAGAGCTTATCAGGATATTAGAACTTCAATGGTGCCATCAGGACCTTGCAGCTGATTCAGAATTAGGGTTGCCACAGTACCAGAATTTGGACTTCAATACTGATACCAAATGTAGTATCACAATAATCAAAACCAAATCTTTACTCTGGTTATAAATTAAAAACACTCATCATTGTCTTTTAATGTCAAATGCAACCTTCCCACCCACATCAGTCCACTGCCGAACTCCCTTGACTGGCTCCCTGATGCTACAAAAAGGCAAATTGAATACTCTGAGACTTGCCTACAAAGCCAAGACCGGACCAGTCTCTTCCTGCCTGATGGTGTCAATCAAGACCTGTTCCGTACCTCAAGCCCTTCAAGTATGGCTCACTTGATCTACCATCTTTTAAAAACCCATCAAGACTTTCCTGTCCTAGCACCCAGATGGTGGAATGAACTTTCACTGGCTGTCCAAATATCAGAGTCAATTGCTGTGTTCAAACACAGACTAAAACCCATCTTACTGGAATGCACTACAATCACAAACTAGTGGTATGTTTGCACTTATATTGTTCTATGTGTATTCTATCATCTCACTAGTAAACAGTACTGGCTCTGGACTCTAGTTTAATTTTATTAGCAAAGGAAAACAAATCACTATGTAAATGAACATCTGCTAAATGTACATTTTGATCTTGTGTAGTATCACAATACTCAATATCAAATGATGACATAGCAAAAAAAATAATACAAGTACTATTTTTAAAATGCTCCTAAGAATAAGGTTTCTCAAAACAGTTATTGAAAGATATAATGTTCCAGGGGTAAAAAATAATAATGACATTATGTGAAAGTTCTTTGACATTTAAAAAGCTTCTTCGCTCGCTTTTCCCACTTTATAAAAAATTATTTAGTCTAGTTACAGACAGATTTATCCTAGACCTTAGGTGAGGTTCAGTCAGAGTCAAGAAGTCTATTCTCAATGATGTGAAGTGAAGTAAAGCTTACAGAAATGGGTTTGAGACTGAAAGTCTGCCTTGTCAAATTTCAGGACCAAAAATAAAGGAGGGTGTGAATGAACAGTGCTTCCCCCTCCCAGACATCTATGGCTGTATATCCATTAACTCTCTGGAGCTTTCCAAAACTGAAATTCTACATAAACACTTATATAACTCATACTCTTTTTTAGATATTTGTGAGAGGAACTTAAATTAGCAGAGACACATTTTTCACCACGAGTCCATTCATGTGATCTGCCATTCATATGATAATGACATGTTAATTCCAGACATGCCAGTGGAGGATTAGCAGCTGAGGAATGTGTGAAAATACCCATTTGGTCTCTATAAACAAAGAGCGCTCACTTGAACAAAGAGCACTCACCTTACACCTATCTCATGAATATTCAATCTAGGAACCACTGAATGACTGAAACACTGTCACCCCATATTTATTAAGTTTTATAAATAAAACCACATACCATTTCTGTAAAATGTAATGACCAATGTGTAGCCAACACCTCTGCTTATTCAGTTCTGAGCTCAAAAGTTTTGACTAGAAATGTTTAGAGTGTTTTTTTGACAATATATCAGCACATCATATATGACACTGTTGTTGCTGAGTTTGTGCTGAACAAAAGCCTGTGTAAAAGTTTAGAAAAAATAACTTAGATGTGTGTAATTTGTAAAAAAGTCAAGCCATGTCAGACTACATCACAGTGTCTGAAGCACCCTCAGACTCAAGAGCGTTAATACTCAAGAGGTAAATACTGCTTCTTCTTCTTCAATTCTTTATTTAAGGTGAAACAACATAAATACACCTGCATCAAGGAATAAAATGAAAAGAGCTGCAATGTGCATTCATAGTACTCAAGCTGGAAGTGGTAGTAACCTTGCACCATTATCCTGTATTTTAATTTTAAGTATGTTTTTATTGCACAGTCTCTGGAATACTAGCTGAATAGCATCTTTAAAAAAAATAAAACATTTAATCTGAAAAAGTGTCTTTCAAATACATGACTACTCATGAATGCACAGCTGGTAAAGACCATTACTTCACCTAATCTGATATGAAAAATATTTGAGCATGCATATGTTGGACTGAGACCAACTCTGAAATCCAATACTTCACTGCACTCAGAACCTGGTCCTGCAAACTGATGTTTCAGACAGAGTTCAACTAAGGCAGTTAATTATTAAGTGCCTCAAGATGCCTAGGATTAGATTCTTGTCTTCACTGCAAAAGAACATGTTATCTTGGATAAACTGAAGGCCCTAATGGTCAGGCATGAATAGATGATGAGTGGAGGACTCTTAGGAGGCCTGAAAACAAATGAAACTTTTTCACACTCATTAAAAATCTTGTTTTTACAAAAGCTCTGCAAGTAAAACCATTTTGTCTCTATGAAGCAAACTAGAAACTGTGATATTAGAATGCAAAAGTGTAATAAATGATGGAGAATGGACATTGTACTGATTAAGCCATCTAATGCAACTCTACAGACCAAAGTCTGCAAACACAAATCAATAATCACTTCACCTGTGTCTCAGATTGAAGTCGTCCCTTTTCTACATTCAGATTTTGTTCAAAGTATTGTGAAAATACATAACTGTAGACCCACTGTTGTGAACTACAGGTTGAGTGCACCATTACAACATTACTACTAAGGCTACATTCACATTACAAGCCACATTGCTCAAATCAGAATTTTTACTTACATCTTGACGGTTCACATTCACAAATGTAAGTGAGCTGTATTTGTCTGTAATGTGAACCAATCTGTCCCTGAAACAGCTCACATGCGCACATTGAACAACAAAAAGCATCACATTTGTTGTAGGTTGCCAGGTTTTCCAAAATACAGTTGCCAGTAAAACTTCAGATTTGGGGGTTTGCAGGGTTTGTGATGTGTGATGGTGTTTTGCTCAGGAGGACAGTAAACAGGTGGTGGACTGTACATGATCAGGTGAAGAAGGTGAATAAATGCCAGCTGACTGCTTTTGCTGTTGTATACGTGAGTATACAAGAGAAGCCAGCGCTGGCTCACCCACTACGTGCATGTGTACAAGCAAAAATACATTAAATCTGATCTGATCGTCACATTCAAGTCACATGTCATTGGATGTGATATGTATTTGATCTAGAACCACATATGAAAGTGACTCAAATCTGATTAGAAAAGATGGGATTTGACACGTCCACACAGCCCTGAAAAGATCAGATCTGAGCCACTTCAGCCTGGTAATGTGAGGTAATCTAAGGGTCAAAATAAGATGAAAGAGTGTTTATATGTATGTAATCATTCGATAAGAGTCTCCTTTTGTCTGCAATCTGTTATACATTTAGATGCACTTAGGAAATCAGATGTTGGAGAACTGCTGGAAGATATTCCAATTTCTCTACATGCACTAGCACAAGTGTTTTGATGGTGCCATTCTGAACATGCACAGATGGAGAAAAACAATGGAAATCATAGTACGAGTACATACTGAAAAGCCTGATTAATGAGCTCAAACCCAGCTCTCTTTAGATTGTTTTTAGATCAGAGTTCTTGGCCATAACAGAAGAAATGACAGTATGCCTTTTACATCATCACTTAAAGAATTATTTGCTTATGATCAGATTATTATGTGCATCTGAAGTCTTGAAGAATAGAACATATGATGTGCTACATGATGCTAAATGAGCAGCGTGTTAGAGAAAGCCTCCTTGCATCAAGTGAAAAGGTACGATACATAAAAGTAATAAAATAACTCACTCAAATGCAAAGAAGAGTCCACTTGTGACGACAATGAGGATGAGAGTTAGGTAGAAGACACCAGTCTGTCTTGCCATCATAATCCTTCCATTGCAATAGAATTTATTCCTCCCTGGGAAAACCTGCCACTTCCTCTTCATAGTCCTCCTCTTTTGTGGGGACTCCATCGGTGTCGAGCTGCGAGTGCTGATTTGACTGTATTCACACTCTCGCATATGTGTGGCTACCTCGAAATTCATCCGTTGAGTGAAATCCCAAACAGCAATCCTGGGGAAGGAGAAGCTATTAATATGAGCAATGTGCTACACTCAGCTATCTCTATTATATTCCCACTAGATATCACTCAGTACCATGACCATCATCACATTTGTCCCCTAATGTGTCTTAGTCTTGTTAGACAAGCTTTGTCTGTAGTTAGTTTGTATTGTTTGTATTTATTTGGGCTTGTAGTTATTGGATGCTTACTGTTTGTACTTTGTTGCATTTGTGTCCCGTGTTGCACCTCTGGAGGAACATAATTTCATTTCTATATGTACTGTACTGCATACAAGTTAAGATAAACTAATCCTTTATTAGTCCCACAGTGAGGAAATTCAATTGGTCAAAGCACCAAAGGGAAAGCAAAAGCACTCAGAGATAGAAACAGGCATTATAGAGACTTTTAACAATATAGAAGTTATAATAAAACTTGGCAAAAAAAAACTAGGCACTTTTTCAAAAAGCAGTTTTGACCATCCAAAAACAATGTTACGCTATATTAAATGGAGACAGATCAAGCACTAGGACCAAGCAGAAAACAGCTTCTCAAGCTGAAGCCTGTTTGCCATCAGACTGCCCAAAAGCTCATCAATTGGCTCTGTCGTTCCTTACTACCGTGCGTTTGGCCGTCCCTGCTGTCACTCCATCTTATTGTATACGGATATTTAATCAGTCAGGATTCTCTGTTCACTTGTCACTGTAAGTTGTTAACATGTTGGCCATTTGAATCTGTGTGTGTGTGGAAGCATTGGATAAGTTGATTATGTTGAAATGTTAATAGTTAACCTTTCTGTGGTCTTTGGGTCAAATTGAATTGTGTTATTTTTACTCAAAAATGCTGTAGAATTTTATGTAAATGAGGTCTATTGACCATACATTCCAAAAATAAGTGTAAAATTGGTGTAATGAGCTGGAGTGAAATTGACTAACAAGGTGAAACACAGAATTGGGTGATAATTTTATGCTGCATGCTTTACAACCAGTCACACGACAAAGGGAACAGTGAACTTAACAGTAACAATAGAAAACTAGAAGAACAGAAAACACAGTGAACTGAAAGAGTTTGAGATTTATTAAATGTTCGATTTAATAAGTTATATTTTATTAATAATTAAACTTATTTTTGTTTTCTTTGTTAAAAATAACTATTAGTTATTATTAGTATATTACTCATAGTAACTAATAATTATTAATAAAATATTAATGATATCATTAACAATTTATGAATATTTATTAATAATTAATTATACTTTAATTTATGTTCAAGCCAAATATTTACACCAGTGAAGTTATACGTGAGGCTCAGGGTTAGAAGTTATAGGTTAGAAGAGGTCCACTGGGAGCAGTGTTGGTTGTAAAGTCTAACCACAGCAGGAAGGAAAGACCTGTGATAACATTCCTTCACACACTTTACATTCATTCACTGAAGGAGCTGCCCAGTGCTGTTTGAGACTCATGCATGGGGTGACATTCATTCTCCATCATGGGCATTAGCTTGGCTAACATTCTCCTTTCTCTCACCGCCTGCACCGGTTCTAGGAAACATCCCAGGGGAAAGTGGGCCTTATGAATCGGTCCGTCTAATCTGCTCCTGTCCGTGGCAGAGATGCTGCTGCCCCAGCAGATCAGATATAGCTGAAATGACAATACAAACCTATCAAACTTCTGAAGAAACTGACTCTCAGCTGTCTAAAGTCAGACAGGAGGCTACCATGTTACTAAGCAATCTTACTATCTGCTGTACCACAGACGTTCATTCATAAAACTGCTGGTTAATCTCAGGAAGAGAAATAAAAGCAAAGCAGCAGGTGCACGAAGACCTGCAAACCTGTCAGACAAGGAGCAGAATCAGCTGTGGTTGGAGATGTGGGTAGATAATTAGAAGGTATGAGCAACATAATGTTAGCATGCTGCAGAAATCTTCAAAAATACAACGTACAAAGAAAATACACAACATAATGCACTATGTTTTTGCATGCAACAGCAAATTAAACCATTGCATGGATAAAGGAAATCTAAAGGAACCTAACGTCTCTAGTAGCTGGACCACCTATACCAATATTTAGACCCAAGTATTTTGGCTAGAACTTTTCATAATTCATAGTAGTATGTCTAATATCACAACATTCACGCCAAGAAAATGGATGGCTCATCACACTGTATTACAAACACTGCTCTCAGTTCAATCATCACCACTTGTGTTACACTAGTATAAGTTATATTGTATCTTTAGTCTATGTACTGTGCGTGTGTGTGTGTGTGTGTGACAGTGTGTATGTGTATGTAATGGTGTGTGTTACACTAGTATAAGTTATATTGTATCTTTAGTCTATGTACTGTGCGCGTGTGTGTGTGTGACAGTGTGTATGTGTATGTAATGGTGTGTCTTACACTAGTATAAGTTATATTGTATCTTTAGTCTATGTGCTGTGTGTGTGTGTGTGTTTGTGTGTGTGTGTGTGACAGTGTGTATGTAATGGTGTGTGTTACACTAGTATAAGTTATATTGTATCTTTAGTCTGTGTAGTGTGACTGTATGTGTATGTAATGGTGTGTTACACTAGTATAAGTTATATTGTATCTTTAGTCTATGTAGTGTGTGTGACAGTGTTTATGTATATGCAATGGTGTGTGTTACACTAGTATAAGTTATATTGTATTTTTAGTCTATGTAGTGTGTGTGACAGTGTTTATGTATATGCAATGGTGTGTGTTACACTAGTATAAGTTATATTGTATCTTTAGTCTATGTAGTGTGACAGTGTGTATGTGTATGTAATGGTGTGTTACACTAGTATAAGTTATATTGTATCTTTAGTCTGTGTAGTGTGACTGTATGTGTAGGTAATGGTGTGTGTTACACTAGTATAAGTTATATTGTATCTTTAGTCTATGTAGTGTGACAGTGTGTATGTGTATGTAATGGTGTGTGTTACACTAGTATAAGTTATATTGTATCTTTAGTGTATTTAGTGTGACAGTGTGTATGTCTATGTAATGGTGTGTGTTACACTAGTATAAGTTATATTGTATCTTTAGTCTATGTAGTGTGACAGTGTGTATGTGTATGTAATGGTGTGTGTTACACTAGTATAAGTTATATTGTATCTTTAGTC
>BRDA01007601.1:0-12289 GCA_036984385.1 Crenuchus spilurus | reverse complement strand
ATAAACTTAGACATATTAATTAAGTGAACTAAGAAGAAAATGTCCTTATTAAGATATTCATAAGTTCTGGGTAAAAGTCTACCATCACTGGGACGGAAAGTTTTTTCCTTGGACGACTCGAGGCCTCCGGGAATAGTCAGTCCGTACTTGTACCTAGGGTACTACTCCTACGTTATCATGGGATCCATGTTCATGCCTGACTGATAAGGGCCTCCGGAGCTCAGCAGGTTCCTTTTTTGAAAGGCAGGGTCACTACCATCTGAAAATGGGTCTTGAATACTTATAGAATTATTCCTGTAAAAGAAGAATCAAGTGAATTAATTATACAGATTCAAATACAAATCATACAAGAGTAAATATACATTCATTTAGATGAGGGAATAGCATGTGTTACACTAATATAAACATATGAAATGCACTTTGGCATTCATGACAGATTGTATGGACTTGATCTGCATGCATTTCCCTCAGCATTCCTTATATAATACAAACGCTGCAGTTTATTCATCAGTAACATTTATTTGTTAAGCAACTGTGACATCTTAGAGAAAATAAATTAATGTTAATAGATGCTCAGCCAAGTGCAAACAAATGGATTAAACAAGTGGAACTGAGCCAGATGATATTGAAAACAAAAATAACAACCCAAATTCAGGAGCATGCAACTGCTAGCATAGCACGAGACTGCACTGTAATCCTGTTCATTCATATTCTCTTATTACACAGATTAAAAACAAGACCATACATATATATATATATATATAATTATTATTAAATAACATTTTATTGATTTTCAGAGTGATAAGTTAACCTCTCTACAAAGATATAACATACAATTACTGTTTATTTACTGAATTTAACATATTCAGAAAATAAATACATTAATAAAACGTAGCATAAAATATACGGCATAAGTCTTAGATTCAGCAAATTGACGTGTATAAATAAATAAATAAATAGATAGATAGATAAATGTCTAATATGTGCATTTAATTTCTAGAATGTAATTTATTTTCACTTGAATTTGAGCACACTGCACAACACAAGACTCTCCAAACATTTGTCTACATTTGTCCTTGAGGTTTTATTCAGATATTGATTCATTTATTCTAAAAGCAAAACTTTAAGAGGAAGAAAGAATGAGCTTTCACCTGTTGTTCGGCATGCTGTTGACCTGTCCCTGCGGTGTGGTGGCCGGGGTGGGGGGTTTCAGCTCATTGGGCATTTCGGGCATGGAGCTGCTGCCGGTAGACTGGGGTGTCTGAGGACCCTGCAGAGAGCCTGAGTTGGCTGAGACAGGAGATGGAGAGAGAAAGAGAGAAGACAGAAAATAAGAGGCAGAGAGAAATAAAAGGGAAAAACAGAGTTAAGATCCTTCAGTTTTCAGACGTTCCTCAGTGTGATAAAGGGGGAGACGAGGAAACAGACAGACAGCACACAGGGCCATTTTCTATAGCAGAACAAATAGCTGCCAAGGTCAACTCAGTAAGATAAACAGAAGAGTTTGAACAATGGTAAAAAAGGAAATACTTTCAACAAAGACATGTCAAGTTTTATGACAGCACAATGAAAATCACACATAAGCTACACTTTAATAAATAAAAATATACAAAACACAATATTACTGCTGCTATACCTATATACTTAATAATACTTATAGAACTATTATTATTATTATTATTATTATTATTATTATTATTAGGAAGAAGAAAAAGACACTACTATGTTACCCATTAATACAGATAGTATTATATTATTATAATTTACACACATGATGTGCTTATTCTTATTTTTTGTCAGTAAGTGCAGTATTTGGAGTTTGCCCAAGGTAAAATTAATGCTAATAAAACTTATATTAATAAGTAATTCTAGGCCAGTCCATCATTTGTCCACATTCATTTTGTTCTGGATTTACCATTTTTGTCACTATCAACATTATATATAAACATATAATTGTTCATTGTTCATATTGCATAGTCAATTGAATGGCTGTAGATGCTTTGCAGATTTGCATGGATGGGTTGCATCATCACCCCTGATTTCTATCATGGGAAGCTGTGGCCTGGTGGTAGGGATTTGGTCTTGTGACCAGAAGGTTGTTGGTTCGATCCCTGGGCAATTTTGATCCCCTGAGCAAGGCACCTAACCCTATCCCTAATGTAGTCTAATTTAATCTATTACAACCAATGTAAAGGCAAAGTTCTTCACCATTTCACATTAAATGATTTTATAACAATAACAATATATCTTATTATTCTGTAAACTATAACATGCCGTTGTGTATGTACACAATCAGTGGGTGTTAAAGACATGGGAAGCAGAGACAGAGCAATAGATGCATGTTGTATATGAAACAAAGCCTATATGTAAGATAAGCAGGCCTGAGGGACACTGCTGGTGTTTGGGGGTCTACAGTGGGGGAGTGAGGGACCAGTTTGTCATACACATGCTGTGCCTGAGGAGAGGGGAACGTGGGGACTGTTTTGGAAGGGTGAGAAGGAGAAAAGGAGGGATGAAGCGAGAGAGAAGAAGAGAGCGAAAGGCCTCGCTGTGGGAATAGCCTGCCAGAGTGTGAGAAACTTGGGCTGTTCTGTTTTTGGCAGCTTCTTGAAGTTTTCTCTCTCTCTCTCTGTCTGTCTGTCTCTCTTCTCCCTCTCCATGTTTGGAGAGATAAACTCAGTGAGGAGTTGCAGTGGAGGGTGTACAGTCAGTGGGGAGAGACAAAGCTGGTTCTGCTCTAGACAGGTGTGTAAAAATGTAACGCCACAGCCATGTGTCGGAAATACATTTCCTGTGAGAGAATATCCTCTGGGTGAAGATGCAGGATTCACTCATATGAGTGACATGTTCTACACTTAACACAAAAATGAACACGAAGTAACAAAAATACTCAAATCTGGGTGAAATGAGGCTAACAAAGTATACAAAGAAACAGATAGACTACAGTCTGTAATTGCAGAACTACTAAGTGCACCTATATGGTCAGTGGAGCTAAAATGCACAATAAGTGTATCTAATGAATTGGCCAGTGAGTGTTTCTGCAGCAGCTGACTTAGAACAAGTATGACCGTCTACACTGTATTAAAATGTATATAACAGGAAAGACTGCATTTAAGTATAAGCCACACAAACACACCACCAATTAACTATGAATTTACATTTTAAAACACGTGTTTAAGACTATAATGTAGTTTCAGTCTAAAGTCAAAAGTTTTAGAACATGTGCCTAGTGGTTCAGGGTTTCATCCTTCAGCAAGATAATAAAAACATAAGCCCAAACTCTGCCAGAACTAGCTCAGGAAAAAACAACAAGATGGTCAGCTTGAAAACATGGAGTGGAGCACAGTCTCCAGACTTAAACCCCATCCAGCTGATTTGTGATGAAGTGAAAAGCAAAGCAAACCTACAAGTGCCAACATTTATGTGACGTTCTGCAGCAGATTAGTGAAGAACTGTCTGAAGAATATTTGATGTCTATTGTAGAAAGAATGCCACGAGTGTGTTCACCTGTTATATCTGCCAAATGTGCCACTTTGTGTCCAAAGTTTACACATTTTGGTCTATAATTTGAGTCCATGAGTTCTTATTTAACTCATATTATTTAATTTCAGAGTGCAATGAGACATTAAACTCAATCATTTTTAATACAAAACTGTAAAATTGGGTGTTCTAAAACTTTTGACTGGTACTGTATACAAATAAACTCCAGCACATGTGACCTTAAGACTGAAAAATGTAAAGAAGAATGGTGTCAGTGCTCCAGCTTTGTTTTTTATTGTTATGATTCTGCTTTGCTCTCACACTGATATGCAGCAGATCACTTACAGAGGGACAAAACTGATTAGCTTGTAACATTGATGAGGGGTACTTGTAAATGAATTTATAACACAATATTGTTGTTAACTGCAATAATTATGGAAACTATGCTGCATACATGAATAATGTAGTAAATATGAGAAATACACAGTAGTGCTTGTTATTGCGTTGCTGGTTATACTCACATACATTACTATGTTTTTTAATAACCAACATGAACATCATTTACAATATTACTTGTAGCTGTGTATTCACTAGGGGTGTAAGAAAACGTATACTGTATATTATAAATACACTTGAGCATCACTATATTATGTTCTGTGATACTGTATTGATTCACAAAAACACATTATGGATTTTAAAAAAAAATCTCTTAAGCTCTACACTGAAACTACATTGAAAGCTATGCAAACTGAGCTATTCCTCAGTTATAAAAGTGTGGACTACAAGTCTAAAGCCTAAAGAGGCTACTGGCTTACATTAATTAAAGACTGGTTATTGATTTTGTTGTTTGCACTCTTAATCTCTGTACAGCAGTGTTCTAATCTATCTTCAGCCATTAGTGTCTTCCAATTCAATGTAATGTAATGTAACATATGTCTTTATTTACTGAATGTTACATGTTGGACACACCTTCTGGAAATTCAGTGTTTTTTCTTAATTTAAAAATGGTCTGCATTGTACATTCATACTAAAGTCATCCAAAATTGAATTATTTAGTAAACAAACAAGTGTTAAACAAACCAGAATATGTTATACAAGTATATTTAACATTTTTCGAAGTAGGCATCTCTTGCTTAGATGCAGCTTTCTTGGAATTTTCTCAGTCAGCTTTATGAGATAGTCACCTGTAATGGCTTTCAGTTAACAGCTGTGTCTTGTCAAGAGTTAATGACTTGCATTTCTTGTCTCTTAATGTGTTTGAGACATCAGTTGTGTGATTACTTTGAAGAATCTAAAATCTAAAACATATTTTGGTTTGTTTAACACTTTTAAGTTTACTACATGATTCCTTTTGTGTTCCTTCATAGTCTGGATGACATCAGTATTAATTTACAATGTAGGAAAAAAAGAAAAACACTGAGTGATAAGGTTTTTTGACTGGTAACTTTTGACTGGTATAATATTTATACATACCTACATACATATATACATATACAGTATATATATATATAATATATACTATATATTATATATATATAATTTATTAATTGGAATATAAACATATGTGCAGAAACATTTGTTTAATGTAGAGATAAGCTCACAACAGACTTATTGTCACTTTTCAAAAATCTTTGTGATTTGGCACAACTTTGGCATAAGACAAACAGTACAATAACAAATAATATAAAAAAATAATATAACTCAGTTATTGAAGTTATTGCAAGACTTAAATACAATGAACATCAGCCCTTCAGACGCCACAAGCATCTTGTAAACAGAGTACCAGAACAAAGCAGCAGTGCATGGCCTTACTTTGGGCTTCGATCTTTGAAGGCAGGATAAAAATAAACCTTCAATGGTTTAAAAAATTCATTTCCGTTCTGAATAATTAAACAATTACCATGCGCCTCCTCATTAGAAGCCGGAGAAGTGAGAAAAAAACAGAAGGCATATACAGTGCTGAGATTTGTCCTTGGAGAGAATGAGTGAGATCGGGAATCCCTCCCTCTCCAGCATCTCTGTCTCTTTGCTCCGTTGCCCGCAGCTACACGTGGAAGTCTCCAAACGTAAACAACAGAGGGGTTATGCAAGGTTAAGACCGCGGGAATTTCTCTGCCACTTCCTGTCCAATATTCTCTGAGTCATGATGCAAAGCTGAACTCTAGTGACCTGCACGATACTACAGTGCCACATCAAAAAAGTCTATTATTGCTCGTCATCTATTTCTTAAAGGTGAATTCATATTTTATATTCATTACATTGTATGGCTTATAGCTCATGGAAATCAGAAATCCAGCATCTCACATTATTATCAATGTTAAAGCAAAAAGCCTTGAAATGTCACTACATGTGATGAATATATAATATATGATAGTGCACCTTTTTGAATTAAATTATGAACACAAATGAACTTAATTTTTGGAGATGTAGTAGTAGTGCTCCTTGTGGGGGCAGAATGATGATGATGATGATGATGATGATGATGATGATGATGATGATGATGACGACGACTGAGGTGAGGCTGAGAATACAAAACACTGCTCTACTGCTCAGCAGCTGAATTAGGGTTGACTGGAGGTCATGCTTGTTTATATCCCAGAATGCATTCCCATTAATCATCCTTGGGGGAATCCCATTACCCCTCCCCCTCTTTCCCACGGGTGCTAGGCAACCCTATGACATCATCACCTGTCAGCTGCACATAGCCGGGAGCGCTGAGGTCTCTCCAAGCAGAAATGCCACAACACTGAACCAGCAAACTTACAAGCCTAAAGTGCCTGCTGTTACACCAGCTAACAACACCAGCTCTCAGATGACATTATTTTCACATTCTGTTTCCCTGCCCAGTCATCCAAAAAGGGACTTTTGATCCAGCCTGAATCAAAAAGAGCTACCTCCTCCTGCTCCTTCAGAGAAGCCGATGCTAGGCGTGACTCAGCTGCTGAGTCAGATCAACTTCAGCGATGGCTAACGCACAATAAAACAGACATCACTACAAATAAAAGATGCCATGAACATTAGACTGCAAGTCATACTGTCATGAGGCTTGAACTACATGTAAATACAGCAATATATACACTATCACTCAAAAGTCTGGAGTCAACTCCAATTTTCCATGACATTAAATACTTTTATACTTTTATACCACGAGAAAAGTCTGTTTTTCTAGCTGTTTGGAGAGTATCATAGAATTCACAAATGCTGCTGCTCCAGATACTCAATCTTCTATAGAAGAACCATGAGGTAGGACAGTGTCACCACATTTTAGCTCAGTTTTGGTGTCCCACAAATTGTTGACAGTGAGTTTATAGACTTTAAATAGATATTATAAATAGATAGTCTAAAAACAACCTCAGTAAACACTATCAATCACTAGAATAGGAGACATTAGTTCATAAACAACCTCAATAAACATTATTAATCACTAGATTAGGATATATTAGTCCATAAACATCAATAAACACTATTAACCACTAGAATAGGAGATATTAGTCCATGAACAACCTCAATAAACACTATTAATCACTAGAATAGGATATATTAGTCCATAAATAACCTCAATAAACACTATTAATCACTAGAATAGGAGATATTAGTCCATAAACAACCTCAATAAACACTATTAATCACTAGAAAAGGAGATATTAGTCCATAAATAACCTCAATAAACACTATTAATCACTAGAATATGATATATTAGTCCATAAACATCAATAAACAATATTAACCACTAGAATAGGAGATAGCAAATAAACAACCTCATTAAATACTATTAAATGCTAAAATATGAATGCAAGCATTCTTTCAAAGAGTGTAAGAAAAGGGATACCTTGTTCAACAATAGTGAAATAACTGCTATAGCACTAAAGTTTTAATTTAAGTACTTGTACTAAAACTAAATGCCACAGGTACAATATGCAATTTTAGGTTAAAATGTATGTAGCTTTATTGTGAATAATTAGCTTTCAGCAGTCATTTGTATCACTTTCACTCTTTTAGAGCCAGTAAAGTAGCCAAAACAATCTCTAAGCCATTTTAGCCCTTTATAATGAAGCCTTTTTGTTAAGGTGATAATCATAAGCCTTATTATCTAGTATCATTATATACGATAATGAGAATTCGAGAGTGAGGAATTGAACACACAGGCTCTTACAAGGGTTTAATAAATGCTGCAGTCACTCACCAGGAGATGGTGGCTGGATCTTGGCTTGTTTCTTGTTGTCTGCAGTGGGGTCAGGTGGAGGCTCTTCTCCTCTCTCCACTTTACACTCGTAGGCAAACAGGTACTGGATGTAGTGTTTCTTCAGAGAGCTAGCGGATGTGCTGGAGGTTCCTAAGCTCAGTGTAGATGATAGCTCACGCCACTTCTTATTCTTATTCACCTGTTACGGCGAGCAGACAGTAAGCCATTATACATCATCCTGCACTCAGCTTTAAGTGCCAAGTTTATGTTTTTCATTTCTGACACAGGAAGTGGGTGTTTTTTTCTTTTAAAAACAGTCATAAGTCATTTCAACATCATCATCAAGGTTGTCTTTAAGACTGACATAAGACGGTTTTGTACTGCTCATTTAAAAAAGCAGTCATGGATGAAACAGGTGAGCCAAACCACTTGGAGACTTTATTGTAGCTACACACATTGTCCATTTTAGTTCCATTGACCATACAGGTGCACTTTGTCATTCTACAATTACAGACTGTAGTCCATCTGTTTCTCCATTTACTTTGTTCATCCTGTTCTTCAATGATCAGGACCCCCCATAGCACTGGTATTATTTGTGTGGTGGATCATTCTCACCACTGCAGTGACACTGATGGGGTGGTGGTGTGTTAGTGTGTGTTAAGGCCAAATTATACTTCTGAATCAAACCTTTGTGGTAACATACACATAAGCAGTGGAACCTACACTGTACCTTGACGTGCACCTCTCTAAAAATGTAACTACCGTCCCTTTAGCCCAGCACACATACACAAAGCACTTCTGACATTTTTGTCATTTTTCTTCTTCAGCTTCTTCTTTCTTCTACAGCTGAATTTAAAGTACATAGAAATGATGAATAAGCTTAAAGAAGAGCTGATGATGAGGTGCAGGTAGCAATACATGTCTACACCCATAAACAATGATACTTGTTTATGGTTGGACAGTTTTGGGAGCAATCTACCATCTTTATCACCAATTTAGTTATTAAATTAATTGATAGTAAATGTTATCCTGAGACATAATTAAGTATGAAGCTTACTGGCTAATTAATTAATACTTTATTTCACATGGATATGAGTTGCACTTGAGGAAAATGCTTGAATATGTTCTCCATATGAGAACTTGATCCATTGACAGAAGTTGAAAATTGAGGTTAAAACATCTGACACTTCCTAGTGGCGAGTTTCAGTACAATTTTAAACCCCGCCCACAACCAGTTTATTGAGTGGGAGCTACAACAAACTTTGTAATTAATTTACTCATTCAGTCATTTGGTTTTTGTCAGTTAGTTCCACAAGCTATACCTACTAATTAACCCTCAAGTATTTTTATTTATGATATAAAACACATTATCAGTTGTTTGGGGATATTTAAAGGGGTGTGGTAATGAGGTGACTGACAGCTCGGATGAGTTGATTGACAGCTTATTCTGACGACCGCTGCCATTCTCATCAGAGCAGCTAACACTAGAAATAAAGCTCAGCTTATTTCGAGTACACGCAGACTGCAGCAGCTGTGATTGGTCCGCCACATTGAATCCCCGCCTCTTTTTAAAATCATCATTACAAGCTGAGAAATGCTAGGGAGACACCGCCTCTTAAACAACAATGGATCAAGTTGAGGAGAGACTCACCGAGGAGGTCAAAAAATATGAACATCTCTATGATTCAACACAGCACACCAAGGAACTCAACCAGTGGCATAGAAACCATATCGTCACCTAGTGTTTTTTCAGTGTAACTGCCGTGCATCACAGACAGACCAAAGCAGAAGTGTAAATGCATACTACAGCATAGGCAATACTGTAGGTAATGCATTGATTCAACACAGAAGTATAAATTGGCCATTAGAGTGGATCAGGCAGCTCAGTGTCACTGCTGAAGTGAAAATAGTGCAACAAAGCAAGAGTCCACCACCATCCTATTTGCAGCATCCTGTGACCACCAGTGAAGCACTAGTGAACCAACACAAATTGTGCAGCTGAGTTACTGTCTCTAACTTTACAACTACAAGGTGGACCAACAAGGTAGGCATGCTTAAGAGGGGACAGTAAACTAACATAGTGTTTAACATCTCCAGCATCTCTGCTGTGTCTGATCCACTAGTCTGTAATTGTAGAACTACGGCGTGCAGCTACATGGTAAGTGGTGGTGAAATGGACAGTGTGTGTAGATAAGACATGAGTTAGTGGTGTATTTGGACTGATGTAACAAAGGCCCTTTCAAGCAAAGTCATGTTCAAAACAAAGAAGCAGAACAGGATAACTGATTTATATTGTGTTACCATAGCCAAGCCGCCCATCTCTTTAACAACCATGTAGAGTTTGCAGAGGTCCAGGGTTTTCTTGCCCACAATAGGCAGGTGAGGAACAGGTGTGCCTCTCTCTTCCATGAAGGACAGGTAACGGTCCACCCAGCTCTTCCTCTCCGGCTCTCCTCCCATCTCATACAAGCGTGAGACCTTGTCGTTGGTCATGGAAGCAGAGCCAGGCTTCTGAATGAGGTTACAGAGAAGGATTTGCATGAATAGCACACTTTTATTCTTGTAGGAGCACTTGTGTACTCAAGATCATTTTGAGGGCTCATCAAAGTTCAGTATTTAGGACTGGATTCTCAGACCAGGATTAAGTCCAGTCCTACACAGCGCTGGAGTGGTTGTTCCAAACAGGGCACCAAACAGGCTAGGACCACCCCTGTTTTTCACTCACTAATACAAATGAAAGGCTCAGAGATGACTGTGATTCTGATGCTAAAGTGAAGCAACCTCTGATTAAAATCTATATTGTGATGAGAAAAGTACAGGCCTGATGACCAGAATAAATGTCTTATGCTTTTCACTCAGAGGTGTTTCATTCTCAGAGGGGTGTGTAAGTGTGACCCGCTTGTAGAGTGATTACAGTGAAATACGTACAGGACTGGAGGGGGTTTTGGGCCAGGCTGGACTGCTGATGCTGTCGCTGTCATCACCGTGGTAGGAGGAGAGGCTGGCCGGGCTGGGGGACAAAGGCGATGGAGTGGGGGGCTGAGACATACACTGAGAACTGTAACCATCCTGAGAGAGAGAGGGAGCGAGGGGCAGATAGAAAGAAAAAGAGAAAGAGAAAGAGAGAGAGAGAGAGAGAGAGAGATCAGCATTACACTTCTCTTCAATATATTGAACTGAACATGGATATAAGACATCATCACACTCTGTGACTGTGGGTATGAGGGAGAGAGACATAAGAGAAAAAGAGAGGTACAGGGTACAGGTCCTTTTTTCTGTGGACAGTCCCAATTTCTGGTAGAATGTCCCTGGCTGGGAAATATCTGTTATTAACTGTGAATTAAAACCACACCAGGAAGTCAGAAGGAAGACGTGGTAGCAAAGCAGATAACTCAATGTCAGAGGTTGTGCTCTGTTGTAGCCAACAGAGGAGGCTGCTATCTAATATCACTTCTACTACATGCTCGTCTAGTTTAATAGAATATAGCTGTGTAAAACATCAGAATCACGGTCCACATCATCACAAACGAGGTAATCCAGGATTAAAAGCTGGACTTAAACTGTACAGGCATACAATCTTTTTAAAGCTACAAACTGTAAGGGAGGTAGGTCAGACAGCAGGCACTTAGGCACTTAGGTCTTCCTCAACGCTCAGTGTTGTGTCCACTCATGAGACTGTCCTGCTCTTACAATCCAAAAGTCAGAATTTAATGTCAAACCTGATCAAGCAAAAATGTGCAATTAATTGCACGATTAACTGCTTAAAATAATGCAATTAATTGCAATTAAATATATTAATGGTCTGACCCTAATTAGTGTACATATGAAAGTTAAAAGAGGATCAGGCAGGTTGGTGGTGTTCAGGTGTAGATGTGCCAAGTCAGTACAGCTACACATTCATGACAGACAGCAAACGTCAGCAAAAAAAACCTCCTCCTGCTCCTGTTTCTCTCCATTTCTTTTTCTTCCACTTCCAAATGTCTAACAGCATGGCCTGAATGTGTTCTTCCACACATACTGTATAATCTCTTCACTCCAGGGGTCTCTCAGACACTTCTGACAGCCTAAATAATTCAAAACTAACCACTATTATCAGCAACCAAGAAAAAGTTCATGTCTGAAAAAAACAAAACAAAAGGCAATCAGTGTCAAAATGTAAATGTGTGTGTGTGTGTGTGTGTGTGTGTGTGTGTGTGAGACAGAGAGAGAGAGAGAGAGAGAGAGAGAGAGAGAGAGAGAGAGAGAGAGAGAAAGAGAGAGAGAGAGAGAGAGAGAGAAAGAGAGAGAGAGAGAGAGAGAGAGAGAGTGAGTACTAATGTCTCCTAAAAAATGTATTTCATCCCTTAGCCAAAACACCAAGCAGCAAAAGAGAGCTGTAGGCAAATGAAGCAAACAAATATTATTAGTCATAAATATTAATCACTTCATTAAAATGTGTATTAAAAAAGAGCAAAAAAGTAAAAACTCTTGTAAACACACATTCACATATCCTAACTCCTTTAGGATGCTTGTATTAAAATGGAGATGCCTTATATAATATACACAGTCAGTACATAATCACTGTCAAACAATCAAAACTCCATTATGTATGTGTGTATTGATCTGTCTGTCTGTCTGTCTGTCTGT
>BRDA01007600.1:113719-125055 GCA_036984385.1 Crenuchus spilurus | reverse complement strand
ATTTTTAGAGCATTGAACATCCACTTCATACAAACATCTACCACATGCTTCTGTTCACTAATCTATAAGATCCTCTGCACAGATTGTAGAGATTTATCAAACTCACTCTGCCCAATTCACCACTCATCAATCTCTGTCCACAGGATCACTGTTTATCAGTTATTTCTTGAGTAGCAGACCATTCTCACCACAGCAATGACAGTGACATAATAATAGTGTGGTATAGTGCATTTTTTGTGTTTTGATCAGGCACATCAGTTTTACTACTAGAGAGTGACCCACCACCCAGAAATATCCAGCCAAACTCGTGCTGACTTCTTTTATGGACGATGTTGTGCTTCTACTAATAGCCACTAGATAGAGCCAGAACATTCAACTACTATTAAGTTGCACTCGTTGCTGACACAGAGGTAGCACATTAATAACTACCTAATGTATGTACATTTCATAGTAATTGCAAAGTCATTTGTAGTATAACACTGAAGATTCATTACTGAAAACTAATCCAGATTCCCACATAAACAAGTGCAATGATATGAAGGTGGTGTAGCTGAAATGTCTCAACAGTACTACATCAACTTACAAATCAGTTTCATCGTCATTCCTGAGCTAATTGTAATAGTGTCTAAATAATAAGTAATAATAATAAATATGTTTAATTGGGTAAATTGAAATAAATAATTAAAATACCAGTTTTAAAGTTTTCATTGAATAATTAACATTTATTGCTATATAATAAGCAATAATAGATAATCCTATTTAATTAATAATGAATAATGTATTCTATTCTGAGTCTATAAATCAGTAGCTGTTTTTACTTATATCTTCATAGGCATTTCGATTTAATTCACAGTAATGACTAAATAAGTGTATTAATTACTAAAATAACAATAATAATAGTACAGTTTAAATGACACAATAAAATTATATAAATAATCATGCATGGTGCAAACATCATTTTCAAAGTATTCATGGCAAAAAATAATTAAATAAGTCATGATACAATAAAACAATACAAACAAACACAATCATAAGAAATGTTATAAGAAATGATAATTATATATAATTAATAATTATTAAATCGTATTAAAGCTTAGTGTAATAAGTCAGTAAGTGTATTTGCATATTTCCATAGTAATTCTAGTTATAGCAGTTTCTAAAAGAAATAAATAAAACCAATCAATAAACAAATACTACTACTACTACTACTACTACTACTACTACAACTACTACTACTACTACTACTAATAATAATAATAATAATAACCCTGTTTAAATGGATCAGTCATGGTACACTGTTGCACATAAAATTACAGGAACCCTTTTAAACAACGGTTTGTTTATTTTATTATCTTTCTAGATTCACTCCTACTGTAGATGCACTGGTCTGACCAGGTTAAAACATAGCACCCCTTACTTCACTCCACCACTAATGTTGCCCAACAGGCTGTGCAACTGAGTTCCACAGCAGTGTCAGATTCTTTCTCTTTATTATGTGCTCTCTCTCAGACACAAGAAAAAAAAATCACACCCACAGAAAGTTTCCTGTAATAGGACGGGCGGCTCTAGGACCCAGTGACATTCAAGAGTGTCAGTCGGACAAAGTGAGTGAGAAAGAGAGTGCGAGAAATGAGGTTGAAAAAAAGGTATTGGCAAAGTGAGAGAAAGACAAGTGACTGAGAGAGAGAGAGAGAGAAAGAGAGAGGGAGAGAGAGAGACATAGAAAGTCAGTCAGAGAGAGAAAGAGAGATGAAGACCACAGTGATATTTTTAATCTGACCACAGAAGCTGTTGACTGCGACCGCCACTGCTTCCGTGATGACAGCTCATCTAGTGCTTCAAGCACTCAGTTCCTCAAGCCTGGAGCTACTTCTCAACCAACAGACACTGCAAGAGGCAAAGGAAAGTAAGAGCAAGAGAGTGACAGTAAGAGAAGAAGATTAAACAGAAACAAAGAGAGCGAGAGATAGCAAAAGACAGAGAGACAGGCACGAGAGATATAGTTATATAGGCAGGTAAGTTGTCCCCAGCCAGCAGCCCAGACCTCCCCAACTTCCATCCTGCTCTGGGACATGACGGAGGATACTGGTGGGACATCTAAACCATGGACCAGCAAGCTCAACTTCTGAGGGGCTTCCTGGCCCAGTTTGACATCAAAGAGGCAGACCACGGAGACGGAGAGAGTGGCTTCAGCGTAGAATTTTTGGTGAGTCAATCAATCTGTCCTTTTAACTATGATATGTCCTTTTAACTATCTGTCCGTTTACTATGAAGAAGGTCAGGTACTACCAAGACAGTTTGAAGAGCAATACCTCACTCAGCAGTTGTCAGTTTTGAAATTGGATATGTCTTGTAAGAAATACAAAACCCCAGTACTTTTAGGTATCTTCCAACTCTCAGTTTAATGTTCCTCAAACTGGCTTCCTTAGTCTAAACATTAAGTCTTGCCAAAGTAATAATTGAACACTTTTCTAAAGTGTAGGGTTTCGCTTTATTCCCATGGTTGCTGTCACAAACATGTATGATGTGGTTTTCCACAAAATAAACCTGGTTAGCTTGTTATATTTGAGATTACTGCAAATATATTTTCATGCTGTCAAATGTTAGAAATATATACATTATAACTGCAAAATAATTTTTCTTCATGCAGCAATTTAATAGTGTACATATGATGTGTTTGGCTGGACAAGCAAACCATTATAACTGGGTATAGCAGCATCATAAACATGGCCAAATAGTAGAATTCAGTAAAAGCAAAATGGAGACTATAGTGTAGCTGGCCAGCAGACAGTTAGAGTGGCTGAAGTGTCTTAATATAGACTTCCTCTTCTCACCGCTGTCTCACAGCGTATGTACTCTGACAAATGGAGAACTACAGGCCTACCGTTTCTTTCCATGGCAAGACTTAAATGCAATGTTTAAGACTTTAGGAATGTTGAATTGTTCTATGAACAATTATGGAAAATCTTTCATTATTTCATGACACATCATTGGCAGTTTTTGCACAGATATACTGTACGTATATGTAAGTAAATATATTGTGACTGTTGAACATGTGCAGAGTGAGAACAAAATCCAAAATTTTAATTTTGTTTGTTTAGAATAACACTCTCAATGAGTAATCGTCATTATATGTGGGTTGGAGGTGGGGGAAGATTGATCATCATCCCAGTGAGTGGTTTGTACTTGCAATCAATGTCAATCGCAGTTGGCCTTGCAACCGTTCTGGACTTGTTGGGAATATATCCATTGTTGTCGTTTTTACTTTTTTACATAATTCTGAAAGAGCAGTTACATTACAATGAGTGTATTTACGTTCACTTAATACTCAGTAATCCTATGTATACTCTGATTTCTAACATTTTTCTTGATCTGCACATGTACAAAAACTGAACCCTGTTCTGGAAACAGCAAGCAGAGATTATAAAAACACTTGTGAGATGTCAACAGAACACTTGAATTTTAAATTAGATAATATTTTTTTTTATTTTTAAGGAGCTACTCAAAGAGGATCGAACAGAATCACACCTGTTGGGAACCCGTCTAGCTCTCCTATTAAAAATTTAAATGTCAAATGGAATGCACAGTGCGAGTCCAGTAGAATGCCATACTTTCAAACACACGCTTAACTTTTAGCTCATAGGTCTCTTTTAGCTACCGAGGATAATTTCTGTCTTCTTCTGTGAGTTTATTGGCAGGTTGCAAAACAGAAATCCAATTACTGCCTGACTTATGCAGAGTCTGTGTTTTCCACGATCTGATTTCCCAAGTGTATGTAAACGTTCCGAATAAACTACAAAATCTGAATATTTGCAGTTATTGGATTATTTAGTGCATGTAAAGTGTCCACATGAACAATGGAATTTATATATATATATATATATATATATATATATATATATATATATATATATATAAGTAAAATGTAATTAAATAAAAGTCTAAACTAAAATCTAACTTCCTTTTAAAGTTAAGAAAATTTTGTTGTAGCCTTCGCATAGCATGTTTGCTATGTGGAGATACAAGGTTTTATTCTACTATGTAATCTGTACTGCTAAAAGTAACACAATCTAGTAAATAGATTAGCAAACAGCTTAATAGCACTTTTTCCTGTCAGATTCCATCAGAGCTATGAGGCTGATGTAGCTAACAAGTAATGTAAGCCTACAATCATACCAATTAGCATTGGCCTAGCTGCATGCATATATCATCATACACTTGTTACAAACTGCTTCAAGCTCCAAAATAGATCTGAGCAAAATATGCATGTGTGGTTTTGTATGACATACTTTTGTCGTTCCCATGATTAAACAATAGTTAGAATGCAAACTTCAAGATGTTTGGCTCTGCTGTTTATGAAACTTTTGTTTTTAGATATTTCTACACTGATATTAACCAAATACATTTTTTAAAGATTACTTAACAATATTTTTTTAGATTTACTTAACAATTTGAAATGGTATGAAGTAAGTCCACATTAATCCATATTATGAATAAATTGTGCAAATTCTGCCAAACAAAAGGCATTTCTTCAAAAAATGACTCCAGCTGTCACACATCTGGGTGGGGTCAGTGCTGCTGCCACCAAAGTGAGGGCTGACACCACTGTGAAAGCTGAAATCACTTCCTGACCAATGAAAAGTGCTGTGTGGTCTGGACCACGCGCCTCCAGCTGACAACAGGCTGTACACGAGCCGGAGTGGGTCAGGTGCTCCTTCAGAAAGGAGCCCCAGCTGAACCCTTGCCAGGAGAACATCCTGTTGGCCAGGGGCAGCTGTTTGGCCTCTCATCCACATGAAGAGAGCACTCTTTTCTTCCAAGCTTGGCTGGGCAGAAGGCCATTAATGCTGCAGTGTTAGCCCTAGCTATCCATAAGTGTGAAATGACTCACTCACATAATGCTTTTTTGGGTCTAAAGCTACATTTACATTACAAGCCTTATTGGTCAGTTCTGACTGTTTATCTGCAAATACATATGTTGTGTGAATTTCATTAATCTGCTTAAGTTGATAGTTATGGTTCTGGAGTACAAAGCCCTGCATATTTAACTTACAGACTCATCATTTTTTACAGTTGTGCTCATAGAAACCACATATCTGAAGTTTGACAAACCAAATCAAATAGCTATTAAAGTTGGATTTGAAGGTCAACATTTTAATTATTAGGGGTTTTTTTTGCCCGTTTTTATCCCCTTCCCAATGTAGTAGCAGCCAATTAACCCATCCCATCCTCTAGGGGGCTCTCTCCATCACTTTGCAATGTCCCTGACTCTAGGAAGGTGAAGACAAGCACACGCCTCCTTCATTGCATGTGATGCCAGCCACCTCCTCTTTTTGAACTACCGCTGATACACCATCACTGGGGAGCCAATGCACTCGAAGGAAAGCGCAGGATTCCCAGCTCTGAATGGGAATGGGAAGACGCCTGAGCCTAAGTGTTAAGGAGAGAGAGAGCGCCATCTACCCACCCAGAGAGAGCACAACCAATTTTTGCTCTCTTGGGCCCTGACTGTTAATGGCAAACAGCATGACCAATTTGAACTCACGATCCTCTGTTCATTGTGTCAGCGTCTTAGCCTGCTGAGCCACTCGGGGCCCCATTAATTATTATGTACTTAATAGAACATTTTCCAAAAATATTTATTTAATTTACAGTTAGTTACGTACATTTTACATACACAATCAGAATTATGTCACAGTTGTGCTGATAGCCCTGTAATAGGTCAGCTGTCATATATTTTATATACATTACATGTAAAGTGGCATATTTTAAGACTATTTTTTTGTTTTAATGTTGATACCATTTGAATAGTAATTTTAAGATTTTCATGAACTATAATGGTCACCATTAAAGCAGAAAATGATCAAAATTTGGCACTTTATGTGTAATGGATATGAAACTTTTTTTAAATTACATTTTTAATTACATTCTGGACAAAAAAAAATCACAATATAAAACATTTTATATGGTTCCTAATAAAGCCATGTGCTGTTACAGTTATCTAAGTACTTCAAAATGTGTTTACCATATTGTACTTTGACTGTGCCTTAAAGAAGCTAGCAACTTTTTTGCCTGATGCTTTGGTAATCAATGCATTTACTCGCAGTTCAAAATAAAAGGCACAATTGAGTCATGTGACCTGAAAATGAAAAGCAATCAGTGGCAAGCTTTTTCAGTTCTAAAACTGTCAGTTATAAAACACATGATCCAATAGAGGGTTAATACCTAAAGGCCATGTTGTTCATTTTGAAACTAAGTGTTCTCTTCAACAGTGACGCAGCTGACTTTCCCCTGTTTAGTTTGAAACACAAAAACAAAGGTGCCAAAAATAGTGATGCTATCTTCTTTTACTGCCTTCACAAAAAAAACCCAAAAAAAAAAACTAAAAACAAAAGTGCAACCAGCTTAGGGTGGTGCTTGAAAGTTTGCAAACCCTTTAGGATGTTCTATATTTCTGCATACATTTATAAGAATACCACACATCAAAAATCCTAAAAATAAATAGAGTCAAAATTTAACAAATAAGGCAAAAATAATTTTCTTGCTTATTTATTATATTGAGGAAAATGATCCAAAATTGCATGTCTGTTAGTGGCAAAGTATGTGAACCTTTATGATTAGCATATAATCTGAAGGAGAAATTTGAGGCAGGTGTTTTCAATCAATTGGATGCCCTATTTTATTTAAAGAACAGAGATCTAGCAAAGTCTGATTTTCACAACATGTTTGTGGAAGTGTATCATGGCACAAACAAAGGAAATTTCTGAGAACCTCAGATGATGCTTATCAGGCTAGAAAAGGTTACAAAAGGTTATCTCTGAAGAGTTTGTATGCTAATCAACAGTCAGATTGTATACAGACCAAAAAAGATATTTTGGTTTAAATGAGAAGTGTTATGTTTAGAGAATGGAAAACATTGGATTCCATCATAAAAACCTCATCCCATCTGTGAAACATAATGGTGGTAGTGTCATGGTTTGGGTTTCTTTTGCTGCATCTGGGCTAGGAAGGTTTGCCTTCATTGATGGATCAATGGCAAAATATACCAGCAATTTTGAAAGAATAATGCCAGGACATCTGTCCATGAGCTACATCTCAAGAAAACATGGGTCATGAAGCAAGACAAAAATCTCAAGCATACAAGTTGTTCTACCAAAAATAGTCAAGGAAGAATAAAGTTCATGTTTTGGAATGGCCAAGTCAACTTCCTGATCATAATCCAATAGAAATGTTGAGGAAGAACCTGAAGCAAGCAGTTCATGGGAGGAAACCCACCAACATAATAGTTGAAGTTGTTTTGTTTAGAATAATTTACTTAACTTCCTCAAAGCCGATGTGCAGGACTGATCAAGGGAGTCACACCAGATACAGAAGTCAGAGGTTCACATACTTTTGCTACTTACAGACATGTAATACTAGATCCTTTTCCTCAATAAATCAATAACCAAATAATTTTTTTTTGTCTCATTTGTTAGATTGGATTCTCTTAATTTACTTTTAACTGTGTTAATCTGTTGACATTTTAGGAAAAATATAAGCAGAAATAGAGAACATTCACAAATTTTCAAGCACCACTGTGACACTCCGCCTGATGCAAACATCTCTGGCCAAGCTCCCTTGTCTCATCAAGTCACATCATGTGTTGTGTTTGAGGGTCTGCATCTGTTTTGAGTTAAGTTCACAGCCCCCTCATATCTCACTCCCTAATCATGTACATTTTAAAAGTTTTAAAACCTCATGTTCTATAGTCCTGGTAGGTCATTCTGTGTACCATGTCACGTTCTTGTTACTTTGCCAATCCACAGTATCTAGTTTGTTTCACAGCCACAGTGCTCGTTTTGCTTAACTTTGTGTAATAAAGATCACAGTTTTGGACCTACTCCTGCTTCTTCTCCTCGTCATCACAGCACCCCCATTTTACAACCACTGAAAATCTAGTGTAAATGTCTTATGTTTTTAATTCTGGCAGTTGTATGTGCTTAATATTAAAATCTTTGACTAAATATTTAACTATATATGTTTTAAGTTTTTTTTTATTTTAGGATAATTTTACTTGTTTCAAAAATAATTTAAACAAGCACATTATTTCTGTCCAATACAGGGAGAAATTTTTACTTAATAAAATTACTTAAAATTACATAAATATGTCTACATATAAGTTAAATAATTCTTTTAAATTATTTTGATGAGTTTAGGGAAACAAAAAATATATCAGTTGTAAAGCAAAGTAATATGTTGAAATATATTTAAACCAACAGAGAATGTATAATTTGGTTGGCACCTGCAATGACACTGATGTGGTGGTGATGTGTTTCATCCTTGTTACCCTGTTCGTCCACCTTGTAGATGTAAAGTCAGAGACAGTAGCTCAACAGTAGCTGCACAGTTTGTGTTGCTGATTCTCTAGTCCTTCATAATCACAGGGCGCTGTTGGTTGGATATTTTTGGTTGATGTACTATGCTCTGTCCAGCAGTGACAGTGGGGTGTTTAAAAGCTCCAGCAGCTTTGCTGTGTCTCATCCAAAGCACACTAAAACACAACCACCACTGAGAATGATCCCCCACCCAAATGATACCTGCTCTGTTGTGGTCCTGTGGGGGTCCTCACCATTGAAGACCAGGGTGACATGGCTTAAAATGTATAGATATATTTATTGTCTTCTGTTGTCTAATGAAGGAGAATGGAGCTACTCTTTATCAAAAATCATTTCATGCAGTATATTTCAAAACATACCATTTGCTCTTTCCATATATGCAAACTATTTTTGTGATATCATAGAAATGAAGTGTATAGAATTGTACACATACCCACCTATTTGAACTTTTCTCAATTTACTCGTTAAGCACCAAAAATGTGAATATTTTGTTAAAGGTTATTTGTGTTCATAATTTAATTTAATAAATTAAGCTTTTATATATTTTATATTCATTAAGCATAAAACGGCTTAGTTCAAGATAATTTTGTTTTAATGTTGATACTCTTTGAATAGTAATTTACTCAAACTTGAAATGAAATATTCAAATAATTTGAGATTCTGGCTTTTGTGATGTTCATGAGCTATAAGTCATAGTAATTAACATTAAAACACAAAAGGCTTGAAATATCACTTTAATTGTAATTAGTATAAAATATGACGGTTTACCTTTTTTGAATTAAATTATGAGCATAAACATTTTCACAATATTCACATTTTTTAATCTCTGTAGGCACAATACAGGACATATAATCAGAACAGAGCTTACAAACTCTAAAGGATAAGTAAACGTTGGAAAAGGTCGGTGCAGAAATGAGTGGTAACTTAGTGGCACATAAATGTCATAAGTGGACCTGCAGCCTTCAACAGAGACTAAAGGAACACTTTCATTTAACTCTCGCTAAACCAGTTCTTCTATCTGAAAATAACTTTCAGCAAAGACATGCAGGTTTCTGACCTTTACTACCTTTGATCTACCACACTGTATCACTTGTACTGCATAAAAAATATATTTTCAAGGTAAAATATGTCCTCTATGCACGTGTGAGAAACTGAATGATTGATTATGACAATAGTATGCTCTCTGATTTCCTCTTCGAGTACAAGTAAGCTGTGCTGTGGTTGGAAAATTGTCTATTATGATGATGTTTCTCACAGGGTAGGCAAAGGGAAACGGATTGCTCTCAGAGTCATATGTTAATATACACGTTTGTTTCTGTGAATTGTGGGGACCTAACACAACACTAACCATACACAGACTTCCATGAATTTCACTGAGACTTACCAAAATACTACTAGTCTAGCCCTAAGCCTGACCCTAACCTTAAACATTAAACCTTAAAATGCAATAATTGACAAAGAGGCCCCCAAATTATGTGTGTAAACATGTTTTGTTCCCCACTGTGTGGCATAAACCTGCCACACAGATACTGGCACAGATACATATACATACAGAAAAGCCTCAGTTTCCTTTAATTTGGTGGTCTTGTTGGCTTGAATTGACAAGGTAACCCTTAAATCTATTTTCAACCTTTAGACAAGGCTAAGCCCTTCACTACCTACCAATATTACATCTGACTGACTGACTCATGAGACTTTAAATGGTCACAAAAATGTAGTCAATCTTGAAATTATCATTTTGGACTGCCCCAACTCTACTAACTACACAGTCATATCAGAATATTTTGACCACCTACCTATTAGTGGGAATAACTACCCTTGGCTCAATGTTAATCCCTGACAATTTCCTCATGGTTCCTGTGTCCATTTTAGAATTTAACTGGTCAACTGTGGCATGTACTGTAGATTGTTCTGTAATACTTGCCGAAGTAATTTCCTTTCTTGCCTCAGTGGCGTGTGCTGCACCGCCATTATGCTGTTGGGAGGCACTTAGTGTTTGAGAAGTCTATTCTCAGTTCTTCACTATGGTGGCTCTAGCACATCCTATGAAGTTATCAGTCTCTGAGATGCTACCACCTTTCACCCAGTACTCTATTATCATTCCATTTTAGGCATCAATCAGATTACATCTTTTGCCTATGATGATTGTTTTACATTCTACAACTGAAAGTGTTCACTTATTTATACATACAGTAAACCCTGTCATGTGACATCTGTGACGTCCCAATCAAGTGCTCTTTCTGAAATGACTGTTTAAAGTCTATTAACTATAAAACTATTTAACACTAGCATCAACATTACACTACTTGGTTATTTTATATGCATTTTAATGTTGAAATCACTATTTTCTCTTTCATTTTTTTCCATCAGAAACTGAAGAGGCAGTCCACTAAATACCGCACAGATAAGACCTACCCCACCAAGGCTGCCGACAAACAGGAAAATGTGAAGAAGAACAGATACAAGGACATTGTTCCATGTGGGTGAAATGTTTCAAAAAGCTTTCATCTGTACTTGCTAATGGATGGTCACTCTGACATTGTTGCTGTAGCTGAATAAGGAATTAAGAACAAAATTAGCTTCTTTTGTTTGGAACAGGAACTATCAAACTAATCATAGCTAACATCTCAGTAGTCACCAGAGTAGTTCAGGAATTTCCATCATCATATACCACAAAAAAATATTTTAGCTGAATCAAACCACATCCAGAACTTTATTAGGGGCTCACAGACAAGTGAGTGTGGCTTAGGACCAGTGGCGGATGCTGGTCTTCCAAGGAGGGGAAGCTCAATTTCGGGCTACATCATAAAATGTGTCAGGTTATTTATACGTAAATTCTACCCTCCATTCCTTTTCAAGAAAATGGTCTGTGACCCTGTCGTATCAACAAGGCGTCTTTTCCAGGGACTTGACTAGTGTCCTCTCAATGGCCAGCAGAGCTAGGCTTTTTTTAGTCCATAA
>BRDA01007600.1:42621-113619 GCA_036984385.1 Crenuchus spilurus | reverse complement strand
GTCATTACCAGTGATAAGAAGCTGATTCTGAACAAAAGTTGAGCGCGTTGTAGCGCATATTTAGTCAATGACATGTACACACAACAGTATATTACCGTATTGATCACTTATTTTTTGACATTTTAGGGGAAGCTCAGCTTCCCTTGCAGTCTTAGAACATCCGCCACTGCTTAGGACACAGTTTGACTTTGAAGTATAAAAATGCTGCATGCTGCCATGAATGACAGCAAAATGTTTTGCTCATTTTTATAGCTCACAGTAAATTAGTCAGTCCTAAACCACATCATCTAGTTTGCGAGACCCTAATGTGAGCAGGTTGGTGGAAGTTTTGTTACTGTATTTTGCAGACATGTCTGAGCTATTTAGGTGAATTCTAGTGTTTGTTAGCAGTGTTATTCTCACAGCTAAACTAAAGAAGTGTTTCTCCACAGTTGATCACAGCAGAGTGAAGCTGTCTCTAAAGACATCAAAAAATGACTCGGATTACATCAATGCCAATTTCATCAAGGTAAGTAACTGCATATGCACTAACTGACTGGTTCTAAGAATCAGATTCTCTTCTGTTCATGTAAAGCTTTGAAGCTTTTCTATCTAGAGACATCATGGGAGGTACAATAAAATAATCAGTTTGAAACTAATACTTGAATTTCCATTTTCTAGAGTTCATTGCATGTCCTGTTACCTAAAAAGCAGTAAAAAGTAGGTGTAATTTACACTGGGAAGTCTGGGAACATGTCCCCACCAGTTTCTGAAATGGCTATTTGTGTCCTCCACACTGTAAAACGCTGTTTAGAGACAAAGCATTTCCTGGTGCTTGTGGCTTTGTTGACCGTTGTGGTCAACACTGGGCTGTTTTTGCTGCATTTTTGAAAAATTTCATGTCAGATTTAACCCTTTGGAGTTGTCGGAAACGTCTGCGGGAACAAAAATGAAATTCTGCATAAACACTTAAATAGCTCTGAGATATTTTATCCTAGAAACAAAACAAAACATACCCCAGGAACCTTAAAGGGTTTACTTTACAAATTTATGTATAGTAATTTGAATTGAAATATATTTTTATATATTTGTGAGAGGAAATTAAATAAGCAGACACATGGTTGTGAGTGTGACTCAGATGGCTTCGCTGTTCTTCCTGCCAAACGACAGGAGCTGTCATTCATATGATAAAGACATGGTAATTCTGGCCATGCCATTGGTTGGATTACCGGCCTTGGAATGTATGGAATTTTAATTGACCAAAATACTTCTCACCTGAGGTGAACCTGATCAATAGACCTCTCCCTGAGTGCTTATTAAGAGATTTTTTGCACCCATTGACCACCACATTTAACCCATTCATGCAGTGAAACACACACACACTAGTGAACCCACTAGGCTATGAGAATTTGTGCCTGAAGCGGTGGGCAGCCCTTATCCACCGGCGCCCTGGGAGCAGTTAGGTTAGGTGACTTGTTCAAGGTCACAAAACCAAATCCTTAACAACTAGGCTGCCCCCATGTTTCACACCTACCTCATAAATATTCAGTGTAGGGTTAGTGGCTGAGTGTGTAGGTAACACCTCTATTTATTCAGTTCAGAGTTTCAGAGTAAAGTTTTTTGTCCCCAGACCCATTTAAATGTTTCAGTGTTGAGTATTGCCTGATACTGACTCTCATCCAATATTTCTAATTTTATATAGCTGCATGCTAAGCTATTACAACTAGTCCAATTTAAGCAAATCATTTATTTAAATGTTCTTATTTATTGAACAACTTGGCTATAGAAAATTTCTTTTTCTATATACAGTTTCAGGTACGTTTCTGCATACATCATTGCATTACAGCTTAACTAAAATATTCATATTTAAAATAAGAAATAAAACAATCACTTGGGTAATGAATAAAACTGATATTTACAAGCATACGGCTTGGGATACGGGTTCAACGCTGTGCTAACAGGCCTCCCAGCCTGCACTATTAAACCACTACAGATGGTCCAGAATGCAGCAGCACGTCTGGTTTTTAACCATCCAAAACGGGCACATGTCACCCCACTGCTTATTGAGCTACACTGGCTTCCGATTGCTGCCCGGATCAAACACAAAGCCTGCACAATCGCCTATAAGGTGATGACAGAGCAGGCTCCCTCCTATCTGCACTCGCTCTTAAAAGCTTATGTCCCTGCCCTATCGCTGCGCTCCTCCACTGAATGTCGCCTTGCTTTGCCTAACATTCACACAAAGCAATCCAGACTGTTCTCCTCAGTAGTTCCCAGATGGTGGAACAAGCTGGCTACCACCACTAGAGCAGAGGTGTCCCTCACTGGTTTCAAGAAACTCCTCAAATCTGAGCTCTTCAAAGAGCACCTGCTCTAGTGATCCCAAATACTCCCCATGAGTACTGATATGCACTCAGCACTCGATATCGTAATGTTAATACTTAGTACTAGTAAATACTAGTACAACTCTATTTTTTCACATTTGTACTTTCCCACTATTGTAAGTGGCTTTGGATAAAAGCGTCCGCTAAATGTAATGTAATGTAATTTATGTGCCAAGGTTTGACCCAATACCAATACTTTGGATTGGATCAGAACATTCCATTCTATTCATTATGTAATGTTAACAGAATGTAAAGGACAGCTTTCTATTATACACATAATAATGGAGTCATGTGTTGGATATGACATTTGTTTAATGTATTAATGAATTTATAGAATTTAATACTTTAGTCCTTCAGTTATAAACCTTTGATATGGCATCTTTTTTATTCATGTTGTAGGGGGTGTTTGGCCCACGAGCATACATTGCCACTCAGGGACCACTGCCAAACACTGTCTTGGACTTCTGGAGGATGCTTTGGGAGTACAATGTGCAGGTAAGCATTTAGCAATGAGCTGACATATACAGCATTCATAGTGTAAGACACAATCGCTTGTGAATAAATGCATACATATTCATGTACACTACCATTCAAAAGTTTGAGGCCACCCTTTAAATTTTTCCATGGCAACACATACTTTTATTTCAGCAGAAAATTGTTTTTCCTGTTTGTTAAAGACTTGAGTTTATAGTCTTTATTACAGCTGTTTACTCTCCACCAGAGGATTTAACACATTTTTCACAAGGCATTGTGGGACATATGAATATGGTGTATATGTTTTGAGCTAGTTTGTGCTATGACATTTCAACATTCACTAATGTTGAACAAGACAAACTTTCCTTTTCAAAGACTTACTCTAATGGGAAAAATACTTGCACAAAGCTCATTTTCTAGTGATTAAAAACATTTTTTGAGGTTGTTTATAGAGTAATAATAATATAAAAATAGTGTTTATTGGGATTAAATATTTATGTAGACTTATATCACATAATGATTAAAAGTGTTTATTGATGATATTTATAGACTAATATCTTCTATTCTAGTATATCCACAATAGTCTATGTACCATGATGCCTTGTGTAAAATATGTTCTGAAGTTCTGGTGGAGAGTAAACATCTGTACTAAAGCCTATAAGCTCACTGACAACAACTTGTGGGAGAACACCCAAAAAAAATATTTTTTACTGAAATCAAAGTATGAAATCAAATTGTGGGTGAGCCATAACTTTTAAGTGGTAGAATATTTATACAAATGAAACTGAAAGCAGGATATTCACTTCATCAGAAATGTATGTTAGGCATCTATTAAGAACTATTAATGCATTTAAACTGCAACACTGTGAAAACATGTCCTCTCCATAGCTCTCTCTCTTTCTCACACACCGACTATTTCTATATTTTCTCTCTGTGTTTCTGCTCAGGTCATTGTGATGGCTTGCAGGGAGTTTGAAATGGGAAAGGTAAGGTTGAACCTTTACATTAAGTGAGCTTTCTTTTATTCTTTCTTTCTGAAACTTTGCAGTAGATTACTTACTTTGGCAGTTGATTGTCTTTAATATTTTTTTCACCAATAGTTGTATTTACATGGGCAAATGATACGTTTTCTAACAATGATAAGAAACTTAATTTAAAAATTTAGCTTTTTGGATTAATGTAAAATGTTTATTTCATGGTAAAGACACATAAAAAAATTCAATCAGCCTCTAAACTGCATTGTTCAGTGAGAGCTCGTGATACAGGCACTATTTGTTGTAATGCGGTCACTGTTACAAAGGCAATAGATATATGTGGATATTATACTTTTTTTTTTTTGCAGAAAAAGTGTGAGCGCTACTGGCCTGAGTTGAAAATGGATGCATTTGTGTGTGAACCATTCATCATCCAATGCGTATGTGACATTTCCTCTTTCTCTCACACCATGCTTCCTGTCCTTTTTATGTGAATTGAGCACCATCTTCCTAGTTTAGTACATAACATCAAACTATCATCATAGCTTCTTCTAATCCTTCTAAATGCTACAGCAGGAGGAAATGAAGTCAAAAGGAAGTACTGAATATGTTGAATTCAGCCCAACCAAGTGTTGATAAGGCATTCTGTTAAGATGTTCTGAAGTGTTTTGGTTGATCTCTATGCAGGAGTCGGAGGAGAATAAAGGAGATTATGTGACAAGGATCCTGAGGGTGACATTTAATAAAGTGAGTACAAAGTTGGGATGTGTAAGCTTAGATGTTTAGAAGCTTAGATGTTTCATAGAAATGTCTCACTTTAGGTGAAGTGAGAACCCTGAATGTCTGTTGAAATCATAACTCTAAAGACTGCATAACAGTTCAAAAAATTAGCATCAGAATACAAAATAACCAAATAAAATGGATGTGTGTGGGTAGTATGGCCATATTTTACCATCACGATCGCAATATGCTTTTCTGAGGACATTGTGGATATCACCAACTCTGACCAACTGCAGGGAAATACTTGAGAGCCTTATTAGGCCTATGATTGGATTTGTTACAGCACAAAAATGTTAAACTAAAATGCAATATGCTCAATAATAATTTTAAATGTAAATTGCTACATTTCAAGCCTTTTTTGCTTTAATGATAATCAGTATGGCTTATAGCTGATGAAAATCAGAAATACAGAATCTGAGATTATTAGAATATTTGATTTGAAGTTTGAGTAAATTACGGTTCAAACAGTAGCAACATAAAAAAACAATATGAAATACGTCACTTTATATGTATTGAAGATAAAATGTGACCCCGCCAGGGAAAACCAGGCCAAAGTCACTGGGCAATTTACTGAGATATCGTGTCAGTATTGTGTCACTCACATTATCGACAAAACTTAGCCACTCGGTATTATTGCTGTAAATGAAAGATAATAGTCTCAGATATCTATCGTAGTACATATTTTTATCAAAAACAAAATAAAATTCACAAAAAAATTGTTTTGAAAAAAAAAACAAATTTTGAAAAAAAAAAAGACTTTGGCCTGGTTTTCCCTGGCGGGGTCACAAATATACAACAGTTAACCTTTTTAATTTACCTGACATATGAACACAAATATTTTTGTGATATTCTACAGTATACATACTTTCAAGTGAAATTTCAGGGTGAACCTAAAATGTGCTGTAAGCTTTACAAGTGAATTTAATGTGACCTTCTCTAAACTTTTGAATACACAGTGTTTCATTATTTTCTACACAACTTGCTGTTCTCTAAAAAGGAGCTTAACTGCAAAATTCACAATCCGTTAAATGACCAATACATTTACTGGTTCAGTTAGAATTTTTAATTATTTATTTATTTATTTAAATTTATTTTTAGGTTTATGCCAATTTTATTTTCTTCCCAATGTAGTGGTAGCCAATTAGCCCAATCCCCTCCATTAGGCCTCTCCCCATCACTTAGCAATGTCCCTGACTCTAGGAGGGTGCAGGCAAGCACAAGCCTCCTCCGTTACGTGTGATACATCCACCTCTTCTTTTTCGAACCACCGCTGATACACCATCACTGGAGAGCCTAACGCGCTCGGAGGAAGGCACACAGGGTCCCCAGCTCCGATTGGACCAATCAGTAGACGCCTGAGCCAGCGGACATTGCAATGTGAAAGTGATAGAGAGAGTGAGAGCGCCATCTACGCGCCCAGAGAGAGCACTGCCAGTTTTTTGCTCTCTTGGGCCCTGGCTGTCTAACTCGGGGCCCCCGGTTAGAAGAAGTATTTAAACGGTCCTCCTCATCATGCTGTTCACATTTTTGACATCATGACACCAAGACAACAGCTAGCAATTGATCAACATTACCTCAAAACTGTGAGGCTTCACACAGGAGGTTCTCAGGCAGAAGTGGCCACAGAGTGTCATCAGCAGGTTGCAGAGGGATAAGTGGGCCTCAGTGCTGTTCACTGTTAAAAGTCGATTCACACTGAGCAGAAATGATAGCCGCCAGCATATTGGAGATGTGAAGGAGAGTGCTATGCATCAGCTACCGTTGCCCCTGTGGGCAGGTGTGTCTAGTCAATACAATACAATACAAACTAGAATAACATCATTAATTCTGTCATTGTGGCTCTGCATGAACAACATGGTCTAATTTCTTCTTCATGGATGACAATGCTCCAGCTCATTGAGGTTTTATCATTAGGGAACGGCTGCTGGAAACTGGGGTACATCAAATGGAGTGGCCTGCACTTTCTCCATATATATATGTGACCCCGCCAGGGAAAACCAGGTCAAAGTCATTCTTTTTTTTTTTCAAAAACATTTTTTCCAAAACAATTTTTTTTGTGAATTTAAGTTTTGTTTTTGATCAAAATATGTACTATGATAGATATCTGAGGCTATTATCTTTCATTTACAGCAATAATACAGAGTGGCTAAGTTTTGTCGCTAATGTGAGTGAGACGATATTGACACGATACCTCAATAAGTTGCCCAGTGACTTTGGCCTGGTTTTCCCTGGTGGGGTCACATATATATTACATTATACTGATAGTTGGCAAATAATTATAAGAGTGTAACACCATTACCTTGTTTTGATCCCACTGCAGTACAGCAGTTCATAGAAATGTAACCTTTTGTCAGGATTAGTTCTATTTCTGTTCTGTATTGCTTGATATTTTATGCATGGAATCCTCTTTCTCTGTCAGACATCTCGGGCTCTGATGCAGTTGCACTATATGAACTGGCCTGACCATGGCGTTCCTGACTCTATCCCGCCTATTCTTGAGCTGCTGCAGGACATGCGTGTGCACCAGGAACATGAAGATGTGCCCATCTGCATTCACTGCAGGTAACTGAGCCCCTGGCCTTCATAAAATTCTTGTGAAAGAGGAAAAGAACAAACTGTCCTTCTGGGTACTGTGCAAGAGGTAGACACCATGTCTGTCCTTTTATGGTTTGGTCCCAAACGCTGTGCTGTAGTTACACAGGAAGTGCACATGTAGGTGGTTGACCAACAGCACACAAACACTCTCTTGACAAAGCTTTGTGTTTGGTGTAGAGGCACGTTACTGTATGCAAAGATCACTTGCTTACAAAGTCTTACTTGCTGTTAGTATGAGTCTAATCTCAGGTACAGTACTTCAGGACTTTAGTATGAATCTAACCTCAGGTACAATACTTCAGGACATTCAAATTAATCTAATCTCAGGTACAATACTTCAGGACATTCAAATTAATCTAATCTCAGGTACAATACTTCAGGACATTAGTATGAATCTAACCTCAGGTACAATACTTCAGGACATTCAAATTAATCTAATCTCAGGTACAATACTTCAGGACTTTCAAATTAATCTAATCTCAGGTACAATACTTCAGGACTTTCAAATGAATCTAATCTTGGGTACAATACTTCAGGACATTCAAATTAATCTAATCTCAGGTACAATACTTCAGGACATTCAAATTAATCTAATCTCAGGTACAATACTTCAGGACTATCAAATGAATCTAATCTGAGGTACAATACTTCAGGACTTTAGTATGAATCTAATCTCAGGTACAATACTTCAGGACTTTAGTATGAATCTAATCTCAGGTACAATACTTCAGGACTTTAGTATGAATCTAATCTCAGGTACAATACTTCAGGACTTTCAAATAAATCTAATCTCAGGTACAATACTTCAGGACTTTAGTATGAATCTAATCTTAGGTACAATACTTCAGGACTTTCAAATGAATCTAATCTCAGGTACAATACTTCAGGACTTTAGTATGAATCTAATCTCAGGTACAATATTTCAGGACTTTAGTATGGATCTAATCTCAGGTACAATACTTCAGGACTTTAGTATGAATCTAATCTCAGGTACAATACTTCAGGACTTTCAAATGAATCTAATCTCAGGTACAATACTTCAGGACTTTAGTATGAATCTAATCTCAGGTACAATATTTCAGGACTTTAGTATGGATCTAATCTCAGGTACAATACTTCAGGAATTTAGTATGAATCTAATCTCAGGTACAATACTTCAGGACTTTCAAATGAATCTAATCTCAGGTACAATACTTCAGGACTTTAGTATGAATCTAATCTTAGGTACAATACTTCAGGACTTTCAAATGAATCTAATCTCAGGTACAATACTTCAGGACTTTAGTATGAATCTAATCTCAGATACAATATTTCAGGACATTAGTATGAATCTAATCTCAGGTACAATACTTCAGGACTTTAGTATGAATCAAATCTCAGGTACAATACTTCAGGACTTTAGTATGAATCTAATCTCAGATACAATACTTCAGGACTTTAGTATGAATCTAATCTCAGCTACAATACTTCAGGACTTTAGTATGAATTTAATCTCAGGTACAATACTTCAGGACTTTAGTATGAATCTAATCTCAGGTACAATACTTCAGGACTTTAGTATGAATCCAATCTCAGGTACAATACTTCAGGACTTTAGTGTGAATCTAATCTCAGATACAATACTTCAGGACTTTAGTATGAATATAATCTCAAGTACAATACTTCAGGACTTTAGCGTGAATCTAATCTCAGGTACAATACTTCAGGAGTTTAATATGAATCTAAGGTACAGTAATTCAGGACATTAGCAGGGCTCTAACCTCAGATGTAAATCATGCAAACAATGAACAAGAACCTAATCTGGGGTACAATCTTTCTGAACATTAACACAAAGCTAATTTATTAATTTAGAAGAAGATTAATCTGTGACTTAATAATTCAAACACATTAGCAGAAGTGTAATCTTAGGTGTTAAATGCTTCAGAACATTAACAGCAATAACATGGGCTACCTTGGGGCACAGTGTTTCAGATTATTAGCAAGAATCTTGCCTGGGGTACCATTTTTTAAACCATGCTTCTGAAAATTAGCAGGAGCATTCTTAAACTTCAAAGCAATTTGGAATGCCTAGGTGTCATATGCAATGCCTTTGGGTAAAAGTGATTAGATAACAGTCAAATAAAGTTAGGCACATTGGCACTAAGATCTTGCCAGGTGATTGTGCCACTCTATGGGTCTGACAGGACTGTTTAGCATCCATTCCAAGTGACTTCCAGTATGAATGACTTCTTTTCCAACCTTCGTTTTCCACTGGTTGACAGGGCCTAGGGACATCTACAAGGACTCTAATGAGAAACCCATCATCCTGTTGACATTCTTACTCGCTTTCTGCACCATTTTTAGCTACAGGAAGCATTTCAGATGGAGCCCATATATGATAATCTCTGTTATTACTTCACACACATGGTTGTGTGTGTTTTGTCAACACTGAAGGATTGTTTATGAGCAATATATTAGCATTTCACAACAGACACCACCTGCAAGGTCTTGTTCACTGCCAGAATCTAGGTCAAATGACAGTTCTTCACATCTAGAAGCAAGTAAAGTTTGGTCAAGGTTTATGCAATAGCAGTGAATTGCTTAGTTGCAAAAAAGAGGAACTGTAAAATTGCTGCAGACACTCTTAAGCTTGATAAGAGCTTAAGGAAAAGGATGCAGGAGCCACCAGATTCTGCACATTTGTAAGACTTCACACTTCACTTCAAATTTTCATTTAAAGTGTAGATGAACAGTGCAGTGTCACTTCTGTTTTGGTATTGTTTTCCCACCTGCATTTGAACTTTGTCAGTATGGTCAAGCAAGGTATTAGCTGTGGCCTAGATTAAGCAAGCGGATCTGTGTTACTAGGATTGTCAGTGTCTGCTGGGAAAGCGATCCCTTGCCTTTTTATTGAACTTCCCTGATTCAAGAGCAAGTTGCAATGAGATTAAGTCATGATATCACCTATCAGAGGAACTGCATATCAGTCCAATGTGCTCTAATGCCAAGGGACTGCAGTATGTTTTTACTGCGTGTTTAATCTATCCTGGTGTCTATTGGGATTTGCAGTGCAGGCTGTGGAAGGACAGGAGCCCTCTGCGCCATTGACTATACTTGGAACCTCCTGAAAAGACAAGTAAGAGCAGATTTTAGCCATGTTTCTTGTATATTTCGCCATTAAATTGTAAGATATGTTCAGATAAGGCATTTAAAACAGAAAAGGCATTTGAACATGAATCTAATCACATATTGTTGATTTATGTTTAGATCATACCAAAGAACTTTAGCATTTTTGACCTGGTTCAAGATATGAGGACACAAAGACCTTCTGTAGTTCAGACAAAGGTAACACCACACCCATTTCTTTCTCTCTCTAAATGTTGTTCTAAGAACACCTTTAGGTACTAGCACAGTAATAGATTTGCATTCCTTTATTTGAAATAATCTTTCTTTGCTTCTCCTATAGGAGCAGTATGAACTGGTGTACAGAACAATTAAATTCCTGTTTGAGAGGTATCTGCAGATATTGGAGCCAAACCCAAACCAAGAGAAGGTGAGATCTCAAATGCATCAAGCTATTTGGAGTGAAGGTGGAACTTCTTCCATCAGTTAATTGTAGTGAATGTCCAAATGTATCCAGATATCAAATGTTCAGGTCACCTCCCATTTTCATATATGTCCATATAGTACAAAACAGAAGTATGTACATCATTGGGCAAGTGTCATTTAAGTGTCAAAAATTTATCATCTTGCAATAATTGCATTATGTATAAGTTGAACAATAAGCTATTTGCTTTTATGTAAAATTGAAAACTACTAGTTTAGTCTACGTAATGCAGCAAAAGCGAGTACACCTTTCATTAATGAGATCTTGAGAACATTACTTGTCTGTTCTCAACCCTCCTCGTCATTGAGGATACCAGTGTTGTGCATATTTTTAGATAGAATTTCTGCCATTCTGCCATTCTTCAGATACATTTTTCTTCTGCTCATTGCTGGAGAGGTTGATAAATTCAGGTCAGGTATCAGATCATAGTTTTCACTTATACTTGCTTTTACATGACTTTGGCATTGTGTTTTGGATCATTATCATGCTGGAATATTTCTCTTCCGTTAAGCTTTTGGAGACTGAGAGCCATTTTGTTAATATTTTGGTGCAACCACAGGCATCTATAAATGTTATCTCCACAAAACCTTTTCTACACACATGCAGCCCCATATCTTCACACATCTCAGTTCTTCAGGTTTGGAACTATGTATACAATGTGGTAGTTCTGAGCACATTCATGGTCACTCTTGTTGCATTGGCTTTCTACTGTTAATACAATCAGTCTAAACTGTAACTTTTGCATTTTAGCAAATACCTTACTGTTCAATGTTAAAATAATGCAATAACAGTAAAGTGAAACTCTTTTTTTATTATTTGACATTTCATAAATTCACTATGGTATACTCATTACTGTATACTGTACGAGATCTATACAGCAAAAACAGCCTGTCAGTAGTTTTTTTTGTTCATTGATCTCACAGAAAATCACACATTTACATATACTGAGCCTGCCTATTATGCATACAGCAGTTTAGCTCAGCCTATTTGCATTGAACCAGGGTGATTTTTGAATGTGGAACTGTAGATTCAAGAGATGAGCAGAGGTCATTTAAATATATTACTGTTAAAGGCACAGTGGTACAGCCGGTTTATTTCTAAGGGATACAGTGAGGTTGGAAAATGGCCATTTAAAAATGAATTATGACTGTTTTTGATGCACATACCTAATATATAAAAAAAAAAAGTTTGCCTCCTGACTGAACTAATGTCAGTCTTCCTTCCACTTGACTTTGGAACAGTAGACACATTCTATGATGAAGGACTACTGAACATGTCTAAGTGATGAGTTGGAGTGTTTTTTGCTAAACAGGCCTAATCGACCATCACCAGTGTTTATCTTTGCATGGGTGATTTCTTCACATTCACTAAAGGCTAAAGAGAATCTACCCCCTGCAGCAATGTTCTAATGTCTAGTGGAAAGCATTTGCAAAAATATCTTTATATATCATACCTTCCCTTAGAGCCCTCAAGCTACAAACGGTCCTCTGGGTATGGAGTTTGTTTTCTGTAAATATTGTTTAGTAGACTCACAACTTCACAGTACATACGCCATTTATGCACATATTGTAATATATTTGTATTTATTTAATTTTATGCATTATTTATTCGTTGATATAGAAAATGTAGGTGTTCAAAGTGTAGGAGTAAAATGTCACTTAGGACCCCAGTGTTTAGAAATGGCCTGGGGAAGAATATTCTGATCCTAATTCTTAATGACATTGATTTTGGCAGTAAAATAAAAAAAGTTGCCTGTATACTTTTTGATACATAGCATATAAATGATATTATATCTATTCAGTATTTCCTAATTATGGCAAAAATGGTTGAACTTCTAATTTATTGTTTCAGTTCTGTGAAGGATAATTTAAGAAGCATTGGAACACTATGCATATATATGTATGTATATATTTTAACATAATTCAATTGTGCCATAGGATCACCAGCTATCCTGATAGTGTAAGAGAGGATTGAACTCCTTCTGGATGGTGATGCCATTTTAAGAAAAACCCAAAAGCTACCAGTTTGGACTGAATAAAAAATAGGAAAAAACAAAAGCACAAAATAATTAATAAATGCCGCTTACGCCAGGAATTACAGGCTCTGCTTGCCCAGTTGATGATTTAAATGGGCCCTTGCGCCCCCCCCCCCCCCACATATATATGTACAAAATCCCCCATACATACTAAAAATAGCAAAGAAATGTATGAGAGGAAAAGGGTCCACCCTCGCTAAGCGGCTATTACACTCAGTGAGTTTTGGCCACTTACACATTGTCATTACTTACTGTGCTTTATATTTATTCAGCAATGTATTTGAACATCTTTAGGTCCCAGCAGCACCATCACCAATTCCTGAAGACAGTGATAGTGATCAGTCAGATCTCATTGAGCTGGAGGCAGAGCTGGATCCAAATTTTGCTGCAGTGAATTACAGACAGCAGCAATGCCCTGAGCCCAGGTACATTAGTGATCTACTTAATGACTTCAGACTTTCATTTAGAATACAAAGCTGTAATCTGACAGGTTTCATCATGTTCACAGGTATTCTCAATTCCTAATTCCTATGGAACTATCTAACCATGCTGGACCAAATGTCCTCTTGCAACAGCAGCCTCGTTTACCACCAAGCAGCCCACTGTTCTCCCCAGAGGAGACATCAACAGACATGTTCAATGCAACAACAGACTGGGTAATGTCTACAACAACCCAAAACCTTACTACTGCACAAACTCCACTGCATCAAATATATTCTGGACACAGTGCTCAAATACTTGAACCTCCAATGAGGCAGCGAGCTGATGCTATGAGCGCCAGTATTCCCATCAAACCACCACGGACACAGGACCCCAGCCAGAGTAAGAGTCCCTTGGACCGATCAGCAATGAGCAATGCTGCCCCTTCTGTAGCATCACACCAAGCACTGATGCAAGAGCCTATCCTAAGCCAGAGGGCTCTGAACCAGACAGTGATGAACAATGCTCCTCCTGCTTTATCTTCACACCAACCACCACTGATGCAGCAACCTCTCCCAAGCCACAGGACTCTAAACCAGACTATGATGAACAATGATCATCCTCCTGAAGCACCATACCAACAACCAACAATACTGCAGCATAACCCAGTCCAGAGCCCTCTGAATCAGGAAGTGATGAACAGTGCTACTTCTGCTGTAGCACCACACCAACTGCCACAGATACAGCAGCCCAGCCCAAGCCAGAGGACTCTGAACCACATAGTGATGAACAGTGTTCCTCCTGCTGCAACTCCATACCAACCACCACCAATACAGCAGGATAACTCAGTCCAGAGCCCTCAGAACCCGACATTACTGAGCAATGCTGCTACAGCTATAGCACCATACCAACTACCACCAATTCAGAAGCCTAGCCCAAGCCAGAGGACTCTGAACCAGGCTGTGATGAACAGTGCTGCTCCTGCTATAGCACCACACCAACCAGCTATACAGCACCATAACCCATTCCAGTGCCCTCAGAACCAGGCAGTGCTGAACAGTGCTGCTCCTGATGTAGGAACACACCAACCAACACAGATACAGCAGACTAGCACAAGCCAGAGGGTTCTGAACCAAGCAGGGATAAACAGTTCTGACCCTGCCAATTGTTTCCGCCAGCCTCCAGAGATAAACTCCCTCTGTCTTACTGTGGAGGATCCATATTTTGACCCGGAGTCTCCACTATCCACTGACAGCTTCTGTGTTTCAACAGAAGACGTGCCTCCAATAGATGAGTGGACTTCAAACCCCAGTTTTAGTGGCCCCATTTTGACTCTTAATGATCAGCCTCTTGAAACACCAGCAATGGAAGAAAATAAAGGTCAGAATACAGTCATCTAAGAGCTATTTTATTCATATAAAGTTTCTATACTAATTAAAATTCTGCCATGTCAAGAACCATTTAACGACAAAAGGGTTAATAAGACTAATATTTCTAACACTACAGTCCTTATGTTTTTGTGTTTGTGGCCAGGTGTGACTACACCTTCATTGGATGACGATAGTCCACCACCCCTACCAGAGAGAACCCCAGAATCCTACCTTCTGGCTGAGGAAGGTTAGCTCCTCTTTAGTTCCTTTGTTTTGATTGTTGTAGTTGCTGTAGTAACTTTTTAGTTATATGCAGTCCCTGGAAAAATACAGTCATTCTGTTTGTGACCTTGACTCAGGCATAGGGGTAGGTTCAACTGTGGGAATACCTTCACAAGCAGTTCTGTCAAAAATATCACCTCACTACATTATGTCAGTGGTCCAAAACACAGTTCAAAGGTCACAGACATTTTTATTTAGACTATTCTAAATACATCTAAGGGGTGAACATTATGTAGATACCACTCTGTAGAGAAACTTTACAGCAAAAAAAGATGATTAGAATAAATGTGACAAGCTCAGCAGAACAGCAAGTAACCCAGCAGGCAGAAAAATGTGGTGTCAGAGTTCTGACAACGCTGTCTATGTTCTTGCAGCATTGATACAATGTTGTGATAAGGTTCTGTGCCTGCTGGGAACACATAATCTGTCAAAGAATAATGTGTATAAAATAAATATAAAATCTAAATTTCTGCTTAAATTGGTCATTAAGAGTTGAGAAGATAACCAAAGCTGTTTATTGTAGAGAAAAATATCAGCTCCTTTTTCATTATTATGGTGGTGATAGGAAAAGGGTCATTATGTCTACAATTCAAATGTAGTAATTTTATCTATTATCTAAGCCACTTGTGTCTTCATATTTTGATCATCTGCATGCTCATAAAACAGTGTCATAGTGTATTCATAACCATTTAATATAAAAATAAAACTTTCTGTGAGGTAGCTTTTAGAGCCATTAAATGCTTTAGATGTCTGGTTCCTATCATTACCACTGTAAAGAATTCACAGTGCCCTTTTTCAGTTCCTTTGATTTGTTGGTCAAATTTCGGTTCATGTAAGCAAGACAATGGGTTTAAGGATCAGATGCTTTCCCATATATGTTTAGATATGACAAGTCTCTGCTACATCCGGGTTAGTTCTGTTTTAGTCTTGGTTCCCTACATTTATCTAATGATCTTCAGCCTATGCATTGTTCTGTAGTAAGTGGTAATAGTGAATCCATAGATGTGTGGTCAAATATGAAATCAGCCCTTTTGTGTCTTTTAGCCAAAGATAATAGTGCAATCAGCCAGAGTTTGTCGGTGGTCATCCCATCCAGTTCTGCCTCTGAGATGGTCAATGGAGGTGAGAGGTCAAAAATTACTCTATACAGCAATAAACACCACTATCAGGAATGAACTTTTTTTACATATACATTTAAAAGAATGTTTTAGAACATAGTATGAGTTCTTGTATTATAAATGTTAATAAAGAACTGACTCGAGGTAAGTGGGTTGAAATAATTTTTGGTGATGTATTTTGACGTAAAGCAACTGGGATATTGGTGACTATTGAATTCTTGTGTTCTGGAGTTGTAATCACCAAGATGGTTAGAAATGGGCATACAGCATTTTGCAATGGCACACAAGTTCACCACGTTCACATGTACAGTTCCACATCAAAAAACTTAAATATAGTGAAAAAATTCACTGTTGTACATAAGTATTAACTAGTATTAAACTAGTATTTGCATTAATCATTTATAATTCATAATTTAATTCAGAAGGTAAACTGTCATATTTTATATTCATTACACATAAAGTGATGTATTTCAAAAAATTTAGTTTTAATGTTGATCAGTATGACATAGAGCTCATGAAAATCAGAAATCCAGAATCTCAAATTACTAAATTTGATTTAATAATAAATAATTAATAATAATTTTGAGTTTGAGTGACTTACTATTCAAACAGTATCAACATTAAAGTAAAAAGGCTTGAAAATGTATTACCTTATGTTTAATTCATATAAAATATTTGAGTTTGAATTAAATTATTAACACATTTTTTCCATGTTATTCTAACTTAACATATAATTAATTTGAACACAAAATAACTTTTTTCCAATATTCAAATTTTGGAGATAGTAGCACTGGTAGAACGGAACTGAAACTAAATTACTGACTTATCTTATATGTACTGTCAAAGCAGTAATAGCTCTTGTTTCCTGCAGAAAGCCCTCCCTCACCAGCGCCTCCTCTGCCTGAGAGAACTCCTGAGTCTTTTGAAATGGCTACTGATGAAGGTAAGATATCAATAAAACATGTAATGTGAGGTTCCTGGAAACATGTTTTCATCACTTGGTTCTGCATGCAGGACTTTGATCCTGATAGTGTGTATGTGAGCCCATATTTCAGGTCCTAACTCTCATAACTACACAACTTATTACTAATTAATTACATCTCTTACAATTAATAAGTGAGCAATAATTCTGTGGTTAAAGAAGTTAAAGCACACATCAATGAGTCCACCAAGGACAACATCCAGACCTGTGCTTGTCTTTCAATAGATTTAGTACAGAATGCAGTACAAGAAAAGCCTCAGCAAACTGCTTACAGAGTTGGGAAATCTTCAGAATGGTCCGGGAATTCAAATTCGGACATGGACATTAAGAGAACCTGGTCCAGGAGCAAGGTGAGCATTCACTGTCATATGAGCAGTCGTAAAAAAAAGAAAAAAAAGAAAACATATCTACATTTTTGTTGTTTTTATGTTTCACATTTTGAAAATTGCTGTTGAACTTTATATTGTATGAAAGTGTCATGGTGGCTTGATCAACTGAAATGATCCAAAATTACTTTGCTCTTACCCTGCTAATTGAACCTTCACACTCTGCTCTTACTGGTGCAAAGTGCAATTAATGAAGATTCCCACCAGACTGGTCCAATTTAGCCATGAAACCTCCCACACTAAAATAACAGGTGTTTTAGTTTCATTGTCTAACCACAGGGGTTAGACAATGAAACTGAAACACCTGGTTTTAGACCACAGTAATTTATTAGTATGGTGTAGGGCCTCCCTTTACGCTCCCAATACAGCGTCTTGGGAATGACATATACAAGTCCTGCACAATGGTCAGAGGGATTTTAACCTTCTTGCAGTATTGTGGCCAGGCCACTACGTGATGCTGGTGGAGGAAACTGTTTCCTGACTCGCTCCTCCAAAACACCCCAAAGTGGCTCAATAATATTTAGACACAAAGACTTGCTGTCTTGGTCACAGATGCGCCAGCAAGTCGTGCACCAACAATTTGTCCTCTTTTGAACTCTGGTATGTCACCATAATGTTGTGTGCATTGCAATATACTATATAACTGTGCTCTTACCTGCTAACTGAACCTTCACACTCTGCTCTTACTGGTGCAATGTGACATTAATGAAGATTGGCCAACAGACTGGTCCAATTTAGCCATGAAACCTCCCACACTAAAATGACAGGTGTTTCAGTTTCATTGTCTAACCCCTATATATATACATACATATTCTTTCTGCTGTACAGTTCAGTTCAAGGTATTGTACCCCAATGTCAATATGCAAAACAGAAACATTGCTGGTATCCGGTTAGTTACTGTAGCCCATGTATTGATGTAGCATCAGCAAATAATTTTTGACCACAGAGCTGCTCTTATTTTCCCTCAATCCCTCGTATTTTTGGTTGGTGAACAGTTAAACTGATGTATGTAAAAACACTTGCACTACCTCTCTGTCTGATACCAGCAACACACACACACTGTCACACTAGTACCATACCAGTGCTGAGAATGGTCCACCACCCAGATAGATTTTTTTTATTTGCATCAATTTTAAAATTACAATCATAAGCAAAAGTGTTTGCACCTGTTGAAAACTACAGGTTTTGTTTTTCAAGGTTGAAAGAAGTTAGTCCATCTTTTACATAGAACAAACTTCATTACATTTGAAGGCACTTTGTTTCCTGAATTTAACTTTTTTTTTTTTTTTTTTTTTTTTTTACAAAGGAGCATTAACTACACATTAAGTATTAAATGTTTATAAATGCCACTTAAATGACATTATGTGTAGATGTGTTAACTTTATTTTCATTTGTATAATGCTAAAATGTTTTTTTTTTGTTTCTCTCTCTCCCTTACAGAGTTTAAGAGCTAGACTCACTATGTCACTTCATAGTAAGCCCATCAAATACATTACAAATCTTAACACCCATGCAACATGCAAGAATATTTATTCTACACAGTGGCATATTTTATTTGACTAAAGATAGACCTTCTTGAAATAGGATCATAATCAAAGACAGCAAAGCCTATAAGTTTTTGTTTTATAAATATGATTGACTGTCATATAAATAGTCTTTTATTTTGAGTAATACTTTGTAACCTAAATTATGTTTGTTAAATGTAAACAAATGTATAAACTAGAAAACAGCACATCTAGTGCAACCCCAAAAATGTGAATTATAACATATCATAAAAGTTCATTTGTGTTCATAATTTAATTCAAAAAGGTAAAATAGCATATGTTATATTTATTACATATAAAGTGATATATGTCCACATTTTTTGTTTTAATGTTGATATGTTAATACTGTTCACATAGTAATTTACTCAAGCTGAAATATTCCAATTATTTGAGACTTAAAAATGGCTTGAAAGCCAATAAAATGACTTGAAATGTCAATTAATATAAGACACTTTACTTTTTTTATTACATTTTGAAAACAAATGAACAATTTCACAATATTCAAACATGCCTTTTATACAAACACTTAGTTGTTTTTTTACTTACACTTAGAATGAGATGGCTCATGGATTATTTGGCAGAGAATAACTTATTGAGTAGAAAAATAGGGCTTCAGATTTCATGTGACTCCATTTATGTTTATCTTAGAAAATGAGAAAGAAAAGAGCCTCTGAATGTGGGGAATAGATGCTGAACCTGTTGGTGGTTAACTTCCTGAGAAGTTACAATTCAGTGATTTGGCATTCAAAATAATAGATTATCAGAACACTGTCAGAACATTGGTCACAGCATAATTTTGTTTGCAGGGTAAATAATTGTAATTATCTCAAATAATTTTAATCAGGCAATCATGTAATGAACTTCATATCTCTTTTCTCCTTAACCCCCTCAGTTCCAACTCACATCCAAACTCTCACTCCTGCCCATACACCTGCAAAAGGTAACACACTTATCAACATCTGTGTATACTTTAGTGTCCATTTCCCAGCTGTTTGTGTGTGATTACTGCAGATAAACAGTTCACAAGCTTTAGCTGCTTCAGATGGTAACCAGCTGTAAGAAAAACAGGAACTGAATGTCTTTACTGAGCAGATAATTTGCACCTCTCATTTTCTGTTGGTTGCAAAAATGCAGTCTTTCTGACAATAGACAATAGACCTGTCATGACACTGATATTTTTTTCTGAAAAATGAAGAAATTAATTGTATTTGTTTATTAACTGATAAATGCATATTAATATATATATATATAATACTCAACATGCTTTACTATTTGACTGTCATTATATATGTGGTATAAATATTTTTTTCTGAAAAATGAAGAAATGAAGAAATTAATTGTATTTGTTTATTAACTGATAAATGCATATTAATATATTAATTAATATTAATTAATTATATTAATATATATTAATAGCATATTAATGCATATTTTATATATATATATATATATATATATATATATAATACTCAACATGCTTTACTAATTGACTGTCATTATAAATGTGGTATAAATATTTTTTTCCTCCTCAGTTTTGACTCCAGAGCCTGCTTCATCTCTCCCTCCGGTTCCTCCTGAGCAGTCTGTGGAGTCCTTTGTGTTGAATGGTAGATATATATTTCTTTTGTTGAACTCAATCAATATTCTGTTGTCTAATCTGAAATCTTTCATGTATGTAATTACACCACTCTGGTTTGGATTTCTTGTTTCTCTGGCTTGATTTTAAGAAGTTTCTTTTTTTCTCCCTGTTTTCAACTCCAGAGAATCCGCCACTTCCTAAGAGAACCCCAGAGTCTTTTATTCTGGACACGGTAGAAGGTATGATGTGCTTGAAATGACTACAACAAACAAATAATTTTTGGTTCCAGTATCAAACCATGTCTGTGCCTTCATGAGCAGTCAGACACAGACAGAACATGGAATACACACTTGATTGTTTTTTTTGAAGTTTTTATTTATAGCATTTATAGCATAGTACAGTAGTACCTTGAGATACGAGTTTAATTAGTTTTGTAACAGAGCTCGTTAGTCAGTCAACTCGTATATCAAACAAATTTCTCCCATTTAAAATAACTGAAATAGATTTAATCCATTCCAGCCCTGTGAAACATCCCCAAACCATCCTAAATTATGGACAAAAAGACATGTTTTGAATTAAGAATCACACATATATACTTTACCAATGCATAACAAAATATTTCAACTTCAGATTGCAATAAATATTAGAGTAAAGTAATTTTTGGGGAATTCTCGCTGTAGCATTTGAAATTCGCAGGGAATTCGATGCGCGCAGTACTGTGTATTACAGATGCGTAGTGCGCGCTGTACAGTAAAACCTCTCTTCTCCCATTTCACTTCGGCTCCTGCCAAGAAATTCAGCAACTGGCTGAAGAATGGGATGCCACGGTTCGTTCTTTGCAGTTCAGTACAAAACAGTTTTCACTCAGAAGCAGCACAAGTCTCCATATCTATGTTCAGGGCCGGTGCTCACATACGTGGATCACGGGTCTGCACGAAATAATATTAACAGTATTTAACATAATTACTGTATGTATGTTATTAAAATGAGCTAGATTTAAGAGTTTAAAGCATTTTTACAATACATTTTTTTACATTACTGTATGTTATTAAAATTAAATAGGTTTAAGAGTTTAAAACATTTTTACTATCGATTTTTTTTTCTTCAAAAAGTATGCAAGAAGGAATACAGTACTTTGTGATCCTCAGCAGTTTTCATTTTCAGAGTGTTAAAAATATGCTTAAAAGAACCCATGGCTGAGGAGGAGTCTAGATAGAGGAGTCTGGGTATTTATAAAGCTTTGCAATTTGCATCACATGGCTTTTCCTAACTATGATTGTGAAGAAGCCATAACTCTAACAGGATAATTAAGGTCTGAGTCAAAGTGCTCACCTCAAATCTCCTAGGGTTCCCATACTTTTGCAAGGTACTCCTTTCCTTTTTTCCCTATAAAAAACTAATTTTACAAAAACAAAATAATATTGCTTTAAAAGTCTAAAAGTGTGTTTTATCTTTGCCTTTATAATTTTGGGGATAATTTCATCTTCAGCTTGCTTAATTGTTCACAGTAACCATAATTTTGACCAAGGTAGCCCAAACATTTGTATGCCACAGTAAGTATTTGTGTAGAATAGGAACATACATGCAGTATTCAGGTATAGTGATTTAATATTAAAATATTTAAAACCCATAATTACTGTAATAATAAATCAATGAATAGCCAAATATGTGCTAGACAGTTTAGGCCAGGGGTGTCCACTGTTCTTTTACAGACAACACTGGGCACCCCTGGATTAGACCGTTTGTTAAAACTAATGCAAAGACTTTCATATGGAAAAAGTAGAGAACATTCCAAATGGTCAGTCCAATCTTCTGAACTATGACCTGAACTAAAGTACTTAATAATATCTTTAGTCTGTAATGCCTTTATAATATGCCTGAACCTCATAAAAAGCTCTAGAATGTTACCAAGAGGAAGGTGGATGGTCATAAGTCATTAAAGCTAAGTCACCCAACTGCAAAGTGAAAGACTGATGGAGATCAAGAACAAAACAGGCTTATTCCACCAAATATTGATTTCTGAGCTCTTTCTAAGTTAAAACAATCTTGTGTTGTTTAAAATGAATATGATTTGACTTGTTTTCTTTGCATTCAAGGTCTAAAAGCACTGCATTTTTTGGGTTATTTAGAACAGTTGTTCATTTTCTGCAGTTAAATGCTCTATTTTTTAAATCTTGAATTTGCCCAAAAAATCAGTATTTTATAGAATAAAAAAATAAGTTTACTCAAACATAGAACTATAAAATAGTAAAATGGTGGTTTATAGACATGTTGGTTTCAGTTGACCTATTTTCTTTGTTAAAATCACAAATTCCCTTTATTTGTGCATAAGGAGAATTTTAAAAGCATCTGTATCAGCCCAAGATCACTGTCTTTAAGTGCCAGTTGTGGACTTCTCTGATCATTTTATTTTCTTGTTTAATACAGTGCAGAGTAACAGCGCCCCCTGCCAGTCTCCTGATCCTCCACAACAAAGACAAAGACTGGGTACCTCATCTGAGTGGGCTGGAAACTCCCAACCCAAGACCTTCCTAGACGTCATGAGCAGAAGCAAAGTAATTCACACCTCTTCTTTTGTACTTTCCATTATAATACCTAGTCCAGAAAGACAGTCATGCTGCTAAATAATCACTCAGTATCTTTAGTTCAGCATCATTTATTTGCATACACACAAATGGTGCTATAGAATTTGGAATATAGAATCAAATGCATGAAATTAAGTGATTTTTAATTGTATTAGCTACATGGTTTATTATCCGTTTCAGTTCTCTCTCAGCACTAATATTTACAGTTAAAAAGAGTTTACTTATTTTTATACACTTACTTTTACCTACTTTTACTTTTTATTTAATGATTTTGCTTACTTAATTTAATATAAAGTACTTAATATTTCTGTGTACTTTTGCCTACTTATACTTCCATTTATATACTTACTTTTATCTACTTAAACTTACTTATGTTTACTTACTTACTCACTTTTACTTGCCTGCTTATTTTTACTTAATTGCTTATACTCACTTATGTTTACTTACTTGCTTAAACGTATGTTTATACTTTTATTTACTTGCTTAGTTTTACTTACTTTTTTGTACTATTAGGTACTTACAGTTAACATTTCAGTAGACACCACAAGGACTTTAGCATTTTGGACAGTATTTTTTAAACATATTAGACAGTCACCTCAACCACCAATGTAATTTAGATGGATGATGATAGAGAGGTTAGAAGAGATTAGAATTTTTCGAACATGGAGATCATTAAGAGTGGCAAATTTAGTCAGGACATTAAGGTAACAGTCCAGGAATATTTTACTGAAATCAGGACCATAGTTTTTTCATCTTATTTGAAATACGGCACTCTTTATACAAAACAATGTCCACATGACTGCACTGGGATCAAATCAGAACACCAACACAACATCTAAGCAGATCCAAACCTGCTTAAGTGGATTTGTGTATGTTGTGCATTTGATATGATTGCTGCCAAACACCTCCAGTGTTGATTCATTGAATATTGTACTATATAAGAATGTAGTCTGATTAAGACCAGCATGTGCAAAATGTGTTGTATGCTTCAGTAATGACTCATAAACCAGCTGTTTCATGCTGTGTAGACTGATATGTGTTCTGTTTTCCAACAGAGTGTTAAAGTGAGAAATTCAAAACAAGGTAAGCATTTCGTATCATAGAGTCATATCTTCTATTAATAGATCAGTGTTCCGCATGATTCACTACCTTTCTTGTAATAGGTAAAGGATGCAAGTTGACTGATGCACAAAAGGGCATGATAATAGGGTAGTGGGTGAAGGGTCATAGCGTCTCTTTGAAACCACTTGTGGGATGTTCTAGAGCCAAGAATAGGGTTTTTGTACAGTGGTGCCCCATCGGGCCAATAATTCACAGAGAACAACAACCCTTAGTGGACCATTTAACTCTATAAATAATCCTTTCTTTTATATTTAAATTTTACATATGAATGATATACTTTCTATTTTCTACACTGAGATTGTAAACTTTTTACTTTTTGAGGTACTTGAGTACCTTCTGACTTTTTCCACTGCTTCTTGTAATATTATGTTAATATTAAAAATAAAAGATATTTTAAGCCTCTTTGTGTGTGATAAGCTATTGTATTAATTCTTGCAGAGTCCTTATCTGTGGCTCCTCCTCCTGCCCCAGCTGGTGTGATCACAGCAAATCAAGGTAACTGACCACAGTCATACAGCTTCTATAAGACACATCAGTGAAGAAACAACATCTGAAGTATGTTTTTTCCTGCAGGAGAGCAGCTGCCTGTGGGGAGCAGACTTTCTGTCATGACTGCACCAGCAGTGGACCAACCTGATGCAGCCACAGAGAGGATATCACTAGTCAACAGGGCCAGGAACAAGGTTCCCCTATTAGAGTTTCTGTCTGTGTTCAAGGGTTATAAATCTCTGCTCTCAAAATGATTTAATTAATTTATAATTCTTTAGGTCATATTATTCACAATTCAGTTCTATTCAATTATTTTATTGTGATTCAGAATAATTATTTAAAATATACAGAATGAAATATGTAGAATATAAACAGCACATCAGACTTTTTGTTTGAAAATACCCTGAACATTTTTAGTTTGGTCCAAAACGTCAAAATATTTTTATATTGTTATAATTGATTAAAATATTGCAATTCTGTTGAATTGTCAACTTCAGATAATTACCTCATGAAGTACTGATACACTTTTACACCCTCAGAAGTGTGTGTGAAATATTGTTTGATAAGCTCACCAGTCATCCACCACAAATATGTTTGTGCTATTGTAAATATTGTATAAATATATATTGTAAACATTACACATTTAAACTTTTTTTCTTTTTGCAGAGTTTGAGGTTTTTGAAAGTAAAGAAACGTGAGTATTATGACAAAAATTAAGTCTGAGTGAGCTCTTACTATTTTAAAGTGTTTTAAAAATGTGCCCTTTTTTTTTTAGAGAAATCCAACTAAATTTGTAAATAACAGTAGATCCAAAACTGTAGCTGATGAACCTACATAAATGTTTATTTACTTATTTATTGAACATTTTTTTCTTTTCTGAAAATTATGTATACTTTGCAGCAAAGACAGCTCCACCTCCTGCACCTTCCACTCCAGCCAATGGGGCTACTGGAGGATTCAAATTTGGTAAGCACCTTCTTCTGATCATACAGCTCTCCACAATATGAGAATCATTAAAAGAATAATTCCACCATAAATAAAATATTTTCTGCATAATTCAGTCTTCAAAAGGCACACCATAGGGAAACATAGCAGCTTGAATTTCTTTGTAATGGGAACTGGACTGAACTTATGTCTAATGTTATGTACTGCATTTTTATATGTGATGTTCTTAATGGCAGAATAGTGGGAAATTTGGAAGAAGAAATTACAACACCTTACATGTGCTTTGCATATACATTTAATACATACAGTAATGTCAATTTTTTTTGTTGCAAAACTAGCATAACAGTGCATCAGGCAATGAATGCATAATTATTACATTTAATAACACTTAAGATGTCTGGTTAATGTTATAACCACTGTAAACAATTCTGACATTTCTTTAGAATGGCACATTTACATCTTAACGATTGAATTATGCAGAAATGTAGGGGACTGTACTGTGCTGATATACGGTACTGGAAAATAGAGCATACATGCTGTATAATAAACCTGTATGCTGCCACAGGGTGGCGTTGTTAGTCAGACTCAATGTGACAGTTTCCACAGGTGAGTCCTATCTCACATTGTAGGAATGGGCTGAATTTCTGTATTTGAAATATAGTAGTCTGTACACATCAAAGTGAATATCAAAGATTTTCTTCCAAATAAAACCTCGTTTAAAGGTACGTTTAAACCTCTGAAGAAACTAAACATTCTTTTGCTAGACTAATGTTATATTATTGTGATTTTTTATTGCATCATTTTGTTACACATTTACCTTCTGCTGTATTAAAATACTCAAAAATACACCCAACTCTCCCTCTAAATCCCTTCCTCTTCCAGGTTTTGGGAATCGATTTGGGAAGCCCAAAGGGCCGAGGAATCATCCAGAGACGTGGGTGTAAGAATGAGCCAGAAGAGGAAGTGCCTTGTAGCATTCAGGTGTAGCAACAGGGAGAGGGACCCCAAGTACAACTGAGCATCCGTCAGCCTTTCTGAGCAACCAGAATACCAGCAGAGAGACTCGAATTAGCTTGCATGGGCCAGCAGCCTAGAGTACGAAAATACTGCCTTACAGAACACAGTGTGACAAACAAAATAGCACACCTAAAGAGAGAGGCATTGTTTTACTTGATTCAAAAATGTACACATTTACTTACCTCTAGCTATAACAGTGACAAATCAATACATTTTTTCAGTGAATTGTGTGATTGTGATGCACTTTGGGAAACTAATATTTATACATATACACACACACACACACACACACACACACACACTCATATCAGAATATTTTGACCACCTACTTGATGGGGTGGTGGGGTTGGGGATCAGTGTTCGCTCAATGGTGACAACAGTTTCCTAATTGCTCCCGTGCTCATTACAGAGGTTAACTGGTCCATTGTGGCATGCTGATTGCTCTGCACCGCTCCCTAGAGCCGTTCCCCTCTGGCATCAACAAGTCTATTCTCAGTCCATCTTCACTACAGTGGCTGTTTTTGCAATCTGCTGCAGCTGGTGTGCTCACTTATTTATACTTGCAGCAAAGTCAACAAAGTTCATTTTAGACCAGGGTGGGCATAATATTCTGTGTACATACATGATATGGTTAGAGATGGGCCAGCATTTTATAATCAAAATATTTTTTTTTGCTGAATGGAAGTGAGATGGACTAAATCTTTGCAAAAGTCAGTTTTATTTTTTTTCATTGTACTTTCTTACGTCATTACTATTGATGTGGCCTATTCTGATATGGTTAGTACCATTCCAATTGGTTATATTGCTTACAAGGTGTGCAGCTTCTCACCAAACAAAAAAAATGTTTGGCAAATTGCACATTTTCACAATTATTTGTATATGCAAAATGCTTAGATTACTTGTTTATAGTATGTAAATATGACCAAAAGCTCCAGTTTCTATAACTGTGCACTTTGTATAGTATCTGATAAATTCTCCATTTTCTCATGTGGAATGAAAGACTGTTCTACTGGTATCTCATAATACAATACACAATTCAATCATTTCGTGAATTGCTGTTTTGTGAAGCACCAATTCGACAAATTGCCAAAGTGAACGAGTCTAACAAATGGAAGCACATTAGATACATGTAATGATTTTTGTTACTTGGGAGAATTATGCTCTTGATGTACTAAAACCAGCAACATGAACAGTTTTTTTTTTAATTTCAAGGACTCAAAATGGAAAATCACTGTAGATGCCCTTGTTCACATGATGTAGTTACAAAACAGCACTGTTTGATGGCATGATGAATGTACAAGAGCAAAAGTAAAAATTTCTGCTAAGCCATGATGGAACAAATGGAGACTGTGGTAGAATTTGAACGTTATCGTAGCACTCTACTGGAGAGCCTTCAACATCAAGTCACAGCCTACACCACAAAGGTTCCTTCATACATTAGAAACCTCAAACCTGTGCTCTGTTGCACTTTGTAATGTATTTTGTGCGCTGCTGAAATATTCAAACTAGTAAAAAAAAAAAAAAAAAAAAAAAAAAAAAAAAATGGCACACTCATAAAATGATTTATTTTAAAAAAATACAGAAAAAAGTCTATGCATTCCATTGTATGGTTTTATACACATGATTAAGAATATCCACATAACAGTTCTAATAAATGTCACTGATTATTTACAAAAAAATGACTTCTGTTTATAATGGAGCAAGTCCTTAAAAAAACAGTAAAATGGAGACCTCTTAATATCAACATCAACAACAGCAATTAAATGGTACTGAATGAAACTCACACAAAGCATGCCTCAATTCCCTACCGGATATTTCCTATAGTACAAAGAACAATCAAAAAACCTTAAATAACAATGACGACAACAACAAAAAAAGAAGAAAAAAAAAAGTAGCTGCCAGTAGTCAGAAGTTGCACAGCACAAGCTGTGTCAAAATGTGTTTATTCATTATATGTAATGTCATAATAATAATAAAATAAATGCTTTAAGTGCTTAGAAAGAGCAAATCCAGGGGAGGAGAAATTTGAGAAACAAAAATAAAGCAGAAGACAAACATAAATATTCCCAAGTTACTTATTATTCCCAGAAAACACATCATCATATAAAAGTGATGTTGCCTGAACTCGACAGTTCTCTTGAATTCCTGTGAGACTGTCCTGAATTGTAACGGTCAATGCCTGGTGAGGAGGAAATATAATTAGAAACGTTATTTTAGACTCACTGCTTTTAGGCAGACAGCCTGTGATCCCAGATGAACACAGAACTGACTATTGACCTTGTCACTGGGTTTAAAGCGTGTGATAAAAATGGAAATACAACATGAACTGTATTGCACATTGTAGAAACAGCCTGCAATTCCTTCTTTCTCATCAGCAATATCTTCTGCCTGATGTACAAAATGGCCTCCTTCATTTGTCAGTGTATGCGTGAAATTTTACCCCAGCGAGGAAGGACTCATTACTGATTTACCGAGGTCTAGCCAAATGATGAATGGACATTAATTATTGCTAGACTCTGCGCAGCTCTGCCGTAATCAACGCCTCCTAGTATTTGGAAGAACAACCGTTTATAGGACACCATGCATTGAGAGTAAGACTTGCTAAAAGGCACTCATTTGATCTACGAGGCAACCACTGCATCAAAGATAGATGTCACAGAGTCCTGTTATGAGTGACCAATACAGCAAGTCATAAGCATTTTTTCTCTTGCTGGTGTGAAAATGAAATACATTCCAATCATTGTATGCACATGTGGATGATGCTCACGTTCAGCTTTAAGAAATGACAGCTGCTGTATAAATGCCAATGTTAAGACATAACCGCTTTGAGAGTGATATCGACATGTGCAAATAACATTAGACACACAACTTTACTAAAAACAGCACCAACTAATTTGCACTTTGAAACTACCATTTCAGATAGTACAGTCCTAAAAATGGACATCATTAATTACTAGGGACATCTGAAATTCAACCACAGAAACAGAATATTCCCCCTAAGCGCCTATTAACATATACATAAATAACATTAAACAGATTGAAGTGGGGAAAGGAAGATATTTAAGAGTAGTCAGGAACCAAACCGTATATATTAAAATCAAACCTTCCTGAAGTCCATCCTTCATAAAATGGAGCTTATAAATTTTACCTGATTTTAGATGGTTTGCCCATATTTGTGTAAAAAAAGCAAGCAAATCTTGGACAGAACTGCCACAATCAATGACTACAATCAAGAAAATTAATGACTAGGAAGTTAAATCCCAAGCATTGACAGATTAAAAAAGTCCATTAATCACAAAGACAAAGGCAGCAGGAAGAAAACAAATCAGTTTAAAAGACCAATTCAAATGCTTTCCACTCTCTGAGAATACAAAAGCACATATCGTATGCCTTATAATGGTTTAGTTTGCATTAGATTTGTACTACAAGTAGCATTTTAATTGGCACACTCTCCATTAAGGAATTATTAATAATCAATCAAGCAGCTTACAGCCACACTTCATCTGTACTAATAAATCCCAAAATTGCCAGCACACAGATCACTTTGCAACCAAAGAAGCTGTTGCAGAACAACAGATTGAACAACTTCCAATCCACTTTAGGCCTTTTAATTCATATTAAAAGTAATGATCAAAGAGGCTTTAGTGAACAGAAATGTACTAATGCAAGTACAGTTACACCAGTCTGTCCAACTGCCAAAAACACTAACCAGTTGTGACTGGAGATGAACTGAAACTAGAGCTTCCAATTCCAGATAAAAATATAGCATAAAAAGCATGATCGGCTCCTGGACCCTGAGAAATTCATGTCAAATAAGCAAGTTATTCTAAAGATACATGCTATCGGCAACAGAAAGCCAGAACCCAACGCAGTACAAACCACTTCCTGCTGCTGTCAGATCCTATACTCTAAATGCTTTTAGAGATGTGACACTTTGAAATGGTCATGGTAGGATAACGTTTACGGCATTATGCTATTATGCATAAAATAATTTAGAAAAAAAAAAACAATATCATGGCTCACAACTAGGGATGCACCGAAATGAATTCTTTTGGCTAACAACATTTTGGCCAAATCCTGAACATGGTTTTTCATTTATATCAATCATTATAAAATTAGTAACTAAACTAATTTCCAAAAAGAGCCTTCTTAGTCAGGCAAATATCTTAGTCAGGCAAATATACAGTCAAAATATCTGTATTTTAATAAGTAGGGTTTACATCATTAGATCTAATAACATGAGTTTAATTAATTTTTCTTTAATAATTATATATAAAACAATATATATACAAAAAATTAAAAGGCAATAATTAAAACATTACAAAATGTTTAATTATATTTATATATTATATTTAAATGTACAAAATGTAAAACATAATGTTTCTTCTGGTAATTGTGAGACGGAGCAAACACAACAAAATACAAAGCCAAGCGGCTGTATTCTGGCTTCATCATAAGTGCAGTTTAGTAAAAGTTGTGGTTGTAGTTTGTCGTCTTAACTGGTGAGGAAAAACAAAATTCTGAATGTCCAAAAAGGTAAGTGTCATTAAAACATCATTGTTCAGTATAAATTACTTGGTGTTTGCACTTATTCATTTGCCGAATATTTGGTGCATCCCTACTCACAACATATTACATTGTTAATATAATTTTCAACAATTACTAAAATAATATTTTCCTTATTTTTGTGTGGTGAGGTCTTCAAGTGCTAAATAAAAATGATTTAATGCTACATTTAAATTATTTATTATAAATAGTATATTAATTCATGAGATAATTGTTGGCCACTGTGTTCATCAGGCTGAAGTTCCCACTGGATTCATTTTGGAGAAATTGCAGATCGAAAAATCAAAAACTGTTAATTTGGTAACATTTTGGAGACAGAGATTTACTATTTTTCAGCCAAGATATATCCAATTATAATTATAATATAAAACAGCCTGTGATACTAAACTTGAGTATTTGTGCACCTGAGCTGAAAAAAAAACATGATTCACAAGTTATCCCTGTCATTTTTTTTTTTTTGCATATGGAACATTAGCAGATTACCATCTACGTTTGTTTTGCTAACAAATAGCAATAGACCAATTTTTCAAGTTGATTATAAAAAACTGTATCAGTTGATTATTTTTAAAGAATGGCTGTGCACTCTCGAGTCTAATAAATAAATAAAATGCTCATTTACAGGCACATCTACGAGCTGCCTCATCAGTGTGGCTGCTATATTACAATGTAGTGTCAAGGTCACAACTCTACAGGCCAATAAATAAATTATGACTGATAAATCTATCCATTTGTCTTAAGTGAAAAAATACTTTGTTTCTTATATTTGTATTTTATCAAATGCAAAAAAGACAACATAATATCGGCATTACATGGCCATTGGCCCTGCACGCTATCGGCATGGTCGATCACTATTAACAAATATTTTTATATCAGAGAGTTTTTGTTTGATTTACTCATTGCTGGTAAAGCTGTGTTTTCTATGCGCTTACCACTGTGCATGATATTAACCAACTACAACTGTAGCGTTTACTATAGCTGTGGAGGACAGTACTAGTCTACAGGTGCTATGAATGTCAAATTCTCTGCACTAGTGTTTCAGACTGAGTTGAGATAAGTGGATAAAATGGCCTGGTTTAAGGAAAATGTTAACTACAGTTACAGAGAATTGCATTTTAATCTGTATTTTGAAACACAAACTAAACAAACACTGAGACTAACCGTAAAACCATGACTCCACAACAACCCTAGTTTGTGCCATGCAAATAAACTTGAGATGCAGGTTTGCACAGCTTTTCTCTTTGAGAGTAGTAGCTAGTTTATTACATATTAGGACAACAGCATGAAATTAATATATTTGCTTACCAAGCCAAATAACACAAAATCTGAACCAAACCTTCTGAAAAAGCAAATCACCTCTGATATCAGTCCTCTAACCTAGCTTAAATATACTTGAAACAGATTTCAGCTAAACAAATGACCAGGAAAAAACAAGGACTATTTCTTCTTTTGAGACATGATTTCTGTTCTCCACTTGTGACAGGCACTTTTTCTGTGTTTTTCAGTAAAAACCAATTAGCTGATTCCATGTGATGCACAACTTGGGAAACAATATGAAAAGTTCCTCGAGAGATCTCCATTTCAGATATAAACAAATATAAAACAATACTGAATAATCAGCAAAAATATTATTAAAATTAAATACTTTGGCTGAGAAAAACATAAAAAGTACTTATGGGGTTATTTCTTAAACAAAAACTTTAAAAGAAAAAATATATAGTCTTCATAAGTTTACAGGAAGTCCAAATATGCTTTTTTTGACAGTCCAACTGTTTTATTGGAATGTCAGTCAAGTTCATTAAATAAATTTCAGCCCACCTGTGAAAGAAGGGTTTGGGATGATGGGTCATTCAGGGATATCGGTGGGTCTGCAGTAAGTACTGCTGTTGAGGGCAGCATCTGGGTCAGGCTCGAGGCAAGCCTGAGGAAGCGCTGGCTCTGGAGAGGTGGTGGCGAGGGAACAGGAACTTGGGGGACAGCTATTCTCAGGACACACAGGGTTAGGGGGCGAGCGGGCAGACATGGCCGGCTGAGGAGGGGCCGGTGCAGGTTCTCTGGGAGGTGTTGCCGGTCGTTGGAAAACAGACTTGCCTGGCTTGGCCAAATCAGCTGTTGGCTCTTTCTGCAGCCCCGTGGTGCATGATGGGGCTTTGGCCTGAGCAAGGCATGGAGAAGAAGCTGCGGGAGAATTTGACTCATTAGACTTTACCTCGTTGGTCTTGGCCTCATTGGGCTTGACATCGTCTTTCTCCAGGTTCTCCTTGTTAGGGTGGTACCGCTGGAGACGGATGTGCCAGGCCAGGCTGCACACAGCAGACACAGTCTTGAACTGGTGGATGACATTACGAGGAATGAAGTAGATGTCGTCATCACACAGTTGCACACGGACATAGCGAATGCCCTCTCGCCGCAACTGGTTCAGCTTGGCATCGTCCACCCACTGGACACACTGCAGGACAGGGTTATGTTATTCCACTATAATCCAGAAAGTGGACCAGTATGTACTTCTACAGCAGTGAATGTTCATAATTGCATAGTTGCCATGAGAGTAAAATACAGTCCTTAGCTACTTCCGTCACTGTTTTTATACTCACTGTTGTACTACTAGAGGGAAAAAACAGGAATTTGTATGTTGATTTAAGGAAAAAAATCTTCATTCAATCCCTTTACATATTCTCTGCTTTCAAGGAACAAGAAGTAAAAAATAAACTCTCATCAAATCAATCTTTTCAGCTAAAAGGGCAACTATGACAAGTGTACAGAATTTTGCTTTGCATAGAAAACCTATGATGGCCTGTAAACTACTGTGTATATTTCTGCAGAGTAAGCATGCTTGCAAATGCAGAAATATGTGCTGCAAATAGATCAGCATTTACATTAATGAATAAGATCTTGCAAATATTTTGGTAAATTGTCAGGCTTCTGTACATCAATTCAATATCAAAGAAAAGCTCTAATAAAGCAAAATGTTACAAAAGAGTTTGTATAATATTGTTCATTGTAAACAGAACTGTGTCCAATAAGACAGTTAACACAGTTTGAACCCTCCCTGGGCCCTCTGGTCAACTGCAGGGTCAGTGGGCGTTCCGATTCTTAACAAGACTTTGCTCTGACTTACAAATCAAGCCAACGAAACACCAAACCAGCATGCTGCCCCAGGCTACTGCTTACTGTTTGAATGCCAGACTACTTCCCTCACTTCTTTCAAACTGCCTTCCACAACAACTGAGGCCTCGTTCTTTGTGATTCTACTGTTCGTACCCATAAAAATCTGATTACAACACTACACCCACCTGAGATACAGGAGGCTCATACAGGTCGAGCTGAAGTCTTTGCACAACGTCATTAAAGTCCTCGGCGTGAAAGCACACCACGTCTTTGGTTATCCTGGGTCGGTCACTCCTGCAGGATGGATTACAGATAACAAGCAACATCAAAGCAGAGTTTGTTTATGGTCAGGAAGCCATGGCCACACAGCCATTCAACCATGTTATTACACTCGGAGATGTTTCCCAGGAGGTGGCTGAACCTCACCACTCACCATTCTCCAAACTGCACTGCCTTCAGGACACCCACAGCGGCTGTGCTCTGCCAGTCAAAGCTCTGGCCCACATGGTCAGCGTGGGCTTTTGTCCTGTCTTCAAACAGAACCTCACGGGGCTCACTAGTCCGAGGCAGGTAGTGTAGGTTTTTGATCTCATTCATGGATCTAGACAAAAACAGCAGTTTGCATTAATGCTCAGAGTAACCCATGTCTCAAAGTCCATGCCTTAGTAACATCACAAAGTACAGTATATAAGTCTTTACAATACAGAAGTCACACTATGTTTGTCTTTTGTGATAAATACTGCATTATTAAAAAAAAACAATAAACTGCTCCAAAATGCAGCACAGCAATAGAAAATACTACTTTATATAAATTATCTTTTGAAATTATATTGTATTTTAACGGCAACATGACTTCTGTTTAAATGTTTGATGATTAGAGGAGTTGAATAAGGTGTGTTAGACTAAGCCCAGTACATTAAAACTGTCCATCCCTGTTGTGTACCCATACTTTTGCAAGTTAAGCTTCACTAAACATTTACCAAAGTATGCTGCAATATTCTGGAGGTTATAATGTTGTTTACCTGCGTCTCTTAAATGGAGATTTGGGCATGTCAGCTGTGGGAACCATCTGCTCTCCCGGTCGCACCCACATGATAGGCCCATCATCACTTTGAGAGCGGCAGTCCAACTTCAGGCTGGACAGAGTACCCCACGGCAAGGTCATCTGCACAGACACACAGCTCAATAATTACAGCCTTCTGGCTCCAATTCTGTTCAAACACAGATTCAAAGCCTGGCACAGACACCACCAGAAACATTAAAGCAAACACAATCACAAGTCTGTAGCCAAGACAAAACACGGTACTACTAACAGATGTCATTAGACAAAGTGAGATGTCAGCAAATAATATTAAAGAAGAGTGGAAAACTTCAATAATGAGACTTTTTAATTATTTTTAATTCGTAAAGTCTGCTAACCTTGAGAAATGGTGATTCCTCCAACATATCCAGGAACTCAGGGAAATAATCACCAACTTCCTCATCGACAGCCCCCACCAGGCTGATCTGTCTCATAGGGCCGGCCCTGTATGTCCCAGAGCAGTATGTTCGGCTAACCTGTAAACACATGATTCTTTAAAACCTAGGCACCAATACAGCTTGAATGAAAGTTCAACACAATGCATGTTAATATGGTATGCAAGAGAAAAACAAAGCAAGATTCTTTATAAAGTCCAGGAGCGACGTCTTCGCAAAGTCACGCTTCCAGGAGCGACGTCTTCGCAAAGTCACGCTTCCAGGAGCGACGTCTTCGCAAAGTCACGCTTCCCGGAGCGACGTCTTCGCAGACTTACGCTTCCCGGAGCGACGTCTTCGCAGACTTACGCTTCCACGAGCGACGACTTACGCTTCCACGAGCGACGACTTACGCTTCCACGAGCGACGACTTACGCTTCCACGAGCGACGACTTGCGCTTCCACGAGCGACGACTTACGCTTCCACGAGCGACGACTTACGCTTCCACGAGCGACGACTTACGCTTCCACGAGCGACGACTTACGCTTCCACGAGCGACGACTTCGCAAAGTCACGCTTCCACGAGCGACGTCTTCGCAAAGTTACGCTCCCACGAGTGACATCTTACGCTTCCACGAGCGACGACTTCGCAAAGTCACGCTTCCACGAGCGACGACTTCGCAAAGTCACGCTTCCACGAGCGACGACTTCGCAAAGTCACGCTTCCACGAGCGACGTCTTCGCAAAGTCACGCTTCCATGAGCGACGTCTTCGCAAAGTCACGCTTCCACGAGCGACGTCTTCGCAAAGTCACGCTTCCACGAGCGACGTCTTCGCAAAGTCACGCTTCCAGGAGCGACGACTTCGCAAAGTCACGCTTCCACGAGCGACGACTTCGCAAAGTCACACTTCCTCAAGCCACGTCTTCACACAGTTACACTTCGACAAGAGACGTCTTTAGTTACATCTTCATAAAGTTACATTTCCACATTTCCACGAGTGATGGGAAACAAAGAAGAGAGCAGGTATCCGTGTCAGGCTGATCTTAGCAGAACATGCTGACCAGGAAATTGCATGGGAAAACAATTGATCTGAATCAATTCAGTAACAAATCTAGCCTGAAACTGTACATGCTCACATCAACATGTCAGCAGAGTATTTCTTCCTGTTGGGTAGTAGAACGTTTAAGCAGCTTCAGCCTTTTAGCTGCTCATCTTACATGAAATGATTAAAGTAAAAACAGACTGAAGGGTGACCGTTTCAAATATGTACTTTTCATTTTATATTGAGCTGCTTTTCTTCAAGCATCCACAAATACTTTTTTCTGTGTGAAAATAACTGGACACCTCAAACTGACCGCACAACTTCAGCTTCTCCATGCTGCAGTACAAAAGAGCATTCCGAATCAAATGCCAGTAATATTCAAATGTTCAAACAACGGTGCAGTTAATGCCTGTTTATTTAACCAAGGGCAGCTCTCTGTCACGTCATGGAGCAAAAACCTCGCCTCCAGACAGCAGAGGTGAATTTGGCACAAAGTACTATGCACTTCCTCAGACAGTTAATGCACTTTGGACAGTGCCACATATTGGATGCCTGACTTAAGAAAGTAATAAAAGGCTCTGCTGTTCCTCTGGTGGTTAGCAGGATAAGAATTGTGCACTTGACAGATGCAAAGGCTCTTCTGGCTCACTATTCATGTTTTTTAAACTTGGCACATTGCCAATGCAATGCATGATTGCTACTATCTATTCACAGTTGCATTTCTATTGAATGAATTTGTTGACTCATATCAATGTAATAAAAGTTCTCCTCCAGTGCTAAGTGTATGCAGTGACTGACAAATAAATAAAGAGCAACCTTTTAAGGATGAATGTTTTAAGCTAATGCATGGCTGTACTGTTAAAAGTCACATTTTAAATAGTTTTGGGTAGAAGATTTGCATTTAAAATTTTATGATACCATGTTCCCTGATGTACTGGTAACGGATGGTATAGTGTAGTGCCCTGGTCTTCAAATCTGGACCTTGAATCCATATTCTAGTCTGGGATTTTGTAGTTATTAGTAGGTACCATGCTAATTGGCCAATCTGTTAAATTAATGGGTGAAATGACCACCAGAAATCACACAATCTAGAACTGGAAACTGGATTCAAGGTCTGGTTATGAAGACATCTGGTATAGTGGATAACAATGCCTCCCATGTGGCAGACTGGAGTTCAATCCCCAGCCCATGGCTATGCCTCACTATGCCAATAACAGTCCCTAGGCAAGACTCCTAACATTACCATCACCTACAAATGTAACATGGTTGAAACTGTAAGTCATACTGTAACCTTACATAGTCTATTTTTCATGCGCCTACAGCGATAATGCTATTTGATGTAATGTTATCATGAATATGCTGTGTTTACCAGTACTGGTCTACTGGTGTCTAATTTAGTCTTACCTGGGAGTGAAAGTTGGCAATAGTAGTAGTCTCAATATCCTTCTTGCCTAAGATTTCCATTTTGACCGGCGTGTTGGGAAAGTTAAAGGCAAAATAGTCCAGGAAATCAGGCAGGTAGGCAGCAGCACCATGTACCACAGACAGCGCATAGCGCGATGCTCCCTTCGAGGTTTCGTTGAAGGCCAGCTCGAGGAACTCCCGGGCGAACCTCTCTGTGTCTCCAGGCCGCAGGAAAGAGAGCTCATCTGCGTAAGCATGCAGTACCAAACCTCCTCCGTTGGGCTGCCTCTCCTCATGTATGAGCTTGCTGAAGCAGGAGCCTGTCTGCAGGCAGTTACTGCGAATGAAATGATCTTGGTGGGAGAGGAACGGTGTCTGCACCCCTTTCGGCATGCGATACTCATCCAATCCTGGGCTCATCTGACAGAGCTTCTCATCTTTGATGTAAGAAAGCACTGCTGGGTCATCTGTAGAGGGAGGATATTCTTCTGTCAAGCCAGCACACATGGTCTGCACCTCCTTGTTGTACATCCGCAAACGCTTGCCACGCTCATCTTCCTTGTGTCTCTTCTTTTTCTTCTTCTTCTTAAGCAGGTACTCCTCCAGAGTCTGAGTTTTTCCATTCTCGTTATGGGTCTCTGAAAGGGAGACATGACAGTTGGATGCGTACTGAAGTTAAAGTGAAGATGTCAAACATAACATGTACACAAACTTATCAAAATGTTCTCACATTTGTCGAACTTACTCAAAATATCAATATTATGCACTTTGTAGGCGTACATTTAGAGAATGTTGCCCATCTGCTGACAGTGAGCAATTTGTGTTTTCTTCTTGCATTCTGAACTCAGAACTGCTTGTTGATGAATATTTTGGGCAGTGGACTCTTAAATTAGCACTGTGACCTTGGACTGCAGTAAAACTCAAACTTCCCCTTTCACCATCAAATGCACTAGTGCCACATACATCATTACAACATTACCATATAAAAGTCACCGAGGTATTGAGAATGTTCCACCACTCAAAACTGTCTAAGGGTTGTCATGATACCAGAATTTTGTTATTGATACCAACTGTAGTATCATGATACTCTACAAACAATACTCTGGCTATAAACTAAAAACACTCCTCACTCTCTCCACAACAATGTTTATTTGATAGATACTGACATTTTTTTACAGTTTAACTGATACAGAATGCCTATACAAATATGGTGCCAAAATTATGCAATTAATTTAGAAAAAAAATTAGGAAGAATTAGGATGGTCATAATACCAGAATTTTGACTCTGATACTGATACAAAGTGTAGTATCATAATAATTGATGCCAAATCGATATTCCGGCTATAAACTTAAAAACATTCATCACTGTCTTGAATGGCAAATATTTATTTGATAGAATACAAAAAACATTTCCAATTTTTCAGTTTAACATTTGTGACCCTGCCAGGGAAAACCAGGCCAAAGTCACTGGGCAACTTATTGAGGTATCGTGTAAATATTGTGTCACTCACATTAGCGACAAGACTTAGCCACTCAGTATTATTGCTGTAAATGAAAGATAACAGTCTCAGATATCTATCGGAGTACATATTTTGATCAAAAACAAAACTTAAATTCACAAAAAAGTTGTTTTGAAAAAACCTAATTTTGAAAAAAAAAAAGACTGACTTTGACCTGGTTTTCCCTGACGGGGTCACGTTTGTTCTTTTTTAATGTAATATCTGTAATCCATACAGAACTATTCAGTTGTCAACAAATTACACTAAATTTGTGCAACTTATTTGAATCAGAAAATTCTTAAAAAGTATTAAAAGTTAGAGTATAGGACTGACGGCTAAATTTGAGTACTGAAACATTTCCAAACTTTCTATCCTTGGTGCAACTCTATTTAAAGAGTATAGAATTGACTGTCAAATTTAAGTAGTGAAAAAAGTTTCAATACTTTTACATACTTTACAACTTTAAAACTGACTAGTGATAAAGGTGATAAAAATGTGCACGACAACAGGTGACGTACAGTGTGTAAAGAAGTAGTGCCTATTGCAGAAGAACAGTAGCTGTTTTTAATAATAAAATGGACGAGTGTATAGATGTCTGACACTTAGAAAGTCCATTCCAATTAAAGATCATAAAAAAGACAAAAATGATAATCTCAGCTGGATAATCTCAAGCTCCTTATATCCTCACAGAGGTAACTTAAGTTAACAGCTGTCAACTAGACATGACCTGTGTATTCTACAGTGTTGCTTACTGTTGTTTATTTAAATGCCATCTAAGACTGTGTTCATGCCTAAATCCAATTATAGAGTAGAAACATTTTCAAAAATAGTCTGCAGTCCACATGGTCACTGATGTTCTTATGTATTTTTTTCTTGGAAGTCAAATTTGTGTCTACCATGAGATATGTCACCAAACAATTATTTGATAATTAACAATTATTTGACAGAGGTGTTAAAATTAAGCATGAAAACAGATGAGCTATAGCGTGTAACTGTAAACATACAACCACAGCAGAGCTTTAAAGTAGACAGAACTGAGAGAGTGGCTAAAGCAGAATAGTGAGTAGTAGCTGTTTTTAATAATAAAGTGGACGAGTGAACAGATGTCTGACACTTAGAAAGTGTATTCCAGACACAAATCATAAGGAAAAGGGTAATGTTATGGGGTAAGTTAACAGCTGTCAGCTAGACATGACCTACACTACAGTGTTGCTTGCTGTTGTTTATTTATACGCCATCTAAGGCTGTATTCATGGATAAATCTGGATACGGAGTAAAAACAGGAACAGTGTACAGCCCACGTTGTCCCTGATGATATGTAACTGTAAAATAAACAGCTGGGAGACCTGTGAGTGTTGGTACTGAAGCTAAGCTGAAAAGTTCCTGAAGTACTTTGTGTTTTCAGCTCTAACTCGCACAGTCTGATAGTTTAGTGACTAGTTGCCAAACTGACCTTTCTTCTTCTTGTTTTCCGGGACTTTGACGTTCGCCTCTGCGTTTTCCTTCTTGGCTTTCTGTTTGTCGTCTTTCTCGGTGCGCTTCTCCTTGCGCTCGCGCTTCTCGGCCTTAGCCACGGTGAGCGGGGTGAACGTGAAGAGCGGGGCGGGCGACAGCAGAGCGGACGCGGGGCTTTTCGGAACTACGCGGGCAGCTGGAGGGGTCTTCCGCGGCGGCCACGGGACAGGGGCGGACGTCGTTTTCTTCGGGCCGTGGTTGTGGTGCTCGCGCGACGGGGTCCGCGGCTGCGTGAGCGGCCGCTCTTTGGTGCCCAAGTGGCGCGGCTGAGAGTTGTTCTGCTGCGGTGGTGGAGGTGGTGGTTGCTGAGGTAAGGCTCCCCGTTGTTCAGCATGTTGGTGGTGACGGTGGTGGTGGTGCTGGTGATGCAGCTTCACTCTCTTCGCCTCCTTGTCCACTCTCTCGTGTCTGTCACCGCACGGTGAGCGCTCCCTCTTTTTCTTCTTCTTCTTCTCCCTGGCCGCATCCTTGTCCGTGCCGTCTCTGAGCTTCTCCTCCACTTTTCCTCCACATTTGACGCGCTCCAGGTCGACCTGCGCAGCCATTTTGCAGAACGGGGGGAGGTGTAAAATTTAAAAAGCCTTCGCGAAGTGAGGCGCGCATGTCGCTTAGGCTCCCGTGTCGCCTGGGATGTGTAGTCCGTGTGTTTCCCACGTCCTATCACAGGCCGCGAGTTTGTAGTCATTTATGGCCTCTCCCACCGTGCGCATGCGTGCTTTGTGTTGAATTGTGGGTAATTGAGTTTTCCAGGGCCTCCGTGGTTCGGACGGCTGCGTGCGCCACTGCACGCAACCTTGTCCAGGCCCTGACGTCATCGTGTAACTCAATAGGCTGGGCGGTGCTTTGTGCGAGCGAGACAACAGTGCGTGCAGAAAGCTAGACTGGCAGTGGAGGACAGACTAGAGCGCTTTAACGAGCCTGACAGTGAATGAACAACCACTTAATACTGAATAAAATGACCAACTATACATTATTTACGATTAGAAACTGGTTTAACTGTTTCTCTGTATAATTTGTTAACCTCATTTCACCCTGTTCTACAATTGTCAGGACCCCACAGGATCACCACAGATGTGTATTATTTGGGTGGTGTATGATTCTCAGCAGTGTCGCTGTAGTTTGTTTTGGTTGTCCTGGAGTCCTTCATTGGTGATCACAGGACACTGTTGACTGGGTAGTTTTATTTGGTTGGTCATTTTCACTCCAACAGTGACACTGAGTTGATTAAAAGCATCAGCAGTGTCACAGCAGTGCTGAGGATAATACAACACCCAAATAATACCTGTTCTGTGGTGGTCCTCACAACAGGAGAACAGGATGAAAGGAGGCTAACAGAGTATACAGTGAAACAGATTAACTTCAGTCTGTAATTGTAGAAGTGCTGTTAACTATGCAATTTCTATTTGGCCCTGCAAGTCATCCGTAGTTGTTTAGACATGACCGTGAGACATCATTAAGAGTAGATGAGTAAAGTCTTTATACTTTATGCATGGAGGGCTGCGCAAATAATGACGCAAGGCTCGTGCGTTTGCCATTTTAAAATAATCTTTATTGATATTTTACACTATGCAGTGGAACCTTGACTTATGAGTGACTTGACTGTGACGGAGCTCGTAACTCAATGTGCTCCTATAAAAAATTTAATTTCAAGAGTAAAATGAATTGAAATGTGTACGGAATGCTATTAATCCCATCCAGCAACCAAAAACACACAAATTTATATACACCAAGTTTTTTTAAATAAAAAAATCTACTTTATAAATAACAAATAATGTATATAAACAATAATAATACATAATAAAAGAGAATGCAAAAAATAAATGAGATCAGATTATTTTTAGTGACTTTTGCCTTTTTCGCCACATTTTACTCACTTTTACTTGCAGGGCGTTTCAATAAATTCCTGTTCAAAGACTTTTGTTTCTTCCTTCATTTCAAAATGTTTAGAAAATGAATGAGATGTTTGTTTACCACCTCTTGTTCTCTGCAGTTTCAGCAGAGATGTGTGACTCCTAGTGGCGGGTGGAGGAGAGAGAGAGAGAGAGAGAGAGAGAGAGAGAGACAGAGACAGAGAGACAGAGAGAGAGAGAGAGAGAGAGAGATATCCTTGTGTTTGTGTATGTATGTATATATATATATATATATATATATAAATAAATATATATATATAATTTAAACACACAGTCAAAATTAAATTTTTGTTGTTTTAAATATATTTCGAAAGTGATGTTAAATAGAGCAAAAAACATTTATTAATACACCGCTTTCAAATATCCCAGTTTTGTTTTGAATTATTAAATACTTTGACTTTGCCAACACAAATATAATTATTTCACCAAAAAAAAAACTAAAACTACCATGGTCAAAATTATTAGCTCCTCTGATGCTAATAGTCAGTTGTGTGTTCTTTTGACTGGAAAACAGCCTGCAGTCGTTTGCTGTAGTTTTCAACAAGTCTCTGATACATCTGTCCTGAGGAGTCCCTGCCCATTGTTCTTTGGCAAATTTCTCAATCTCCTTCAGATTTGGTGGCCTTCTGGCATGAACTTCTTCTTCAGTTCACCCCACAGATTTTCTATGCAATTCAAGTCAGGACTTTGTGCAGGCTAGTCACTAATGTTCACTTTGGTCTTCTGGAGGTCCTTCTTCTCCAGGAGTGATGTATGCTTTGAGTCGTTGTCATGTTGGAAGAGAACGCGATGACCAAGACCAAGTTTTGCTGCTGACTTCTTAAGGTTTTCTTTCAAAATCTTCACATATCCTTTCTTCATGATTCCTCCCACCTTGAGGAGATTCCCAGGTCCAGCTGCACTGAAACATATCCACAGCATAATACTCCCACCACTGTGTTTTCACTGTGGGGGTGGTGTTCTTTGTGTTATAGCCTCTCCCTCTTTCCTCCAAACATAAGCTATGTCTCTATGGCCAAATAGCTGTAGTTTTGCCACATCTGTGTTTTCTTGTAATTGGGTAAAGATTTGTTTGGGTTTAGAGGGATTTTCACACTGAAGTTGCCAATTGTGCATCCTCCATTCACTCATTTCAAAGAGATGTGGGTGAAAAGGGCAAAGTGATGTGGGTGGAGCAGCAAGTCAGCCCAGCCATGAAGAACCATTGCATGTGAACAATCCTTGAGCAATGTGCTTTGAACCTTTCTTTGCAGTAAAACACACACATGAACACACTATGGGGTGAGCACACATGCCTGAAGTGCAAGTGGGCAGCCCCTATCTATGGCATCTGTGGAGCAGCTGGGGGTTAGTTGCTTTGCTCAAGGACACTTCAGTCTTGTCCTGCTGGGGGATCAACTCGGCAAACTTCGGGTCCCAAAACCAGGTCTCTGCAACATTCCCTAATGTTTAGTTTAAAACTTGTTTTCTGATGTTTTTGTGATTTCTCTGTTGTTGTTTATTAATGAAGAAGTTAACATTTGCAGTGCCAGTGCCATGATTACTATGCAAGAAATGCCAGGGATCAGCAGTGACCTTTCATATGGGGAGTGGAGCGAGACGGGTGTAAGTGGTTTGTTGCTTTTCTTGGGAAAACCCAGAACTTAGAAGTGTTGAGATGAATTAGATTACATTTTACAGAAAGTAATAAGTAAAGTAATCCCATTACAATTTTAGAGAAGTACTGTAGTTAATAATTTGTCATGTATTACTTCTTTTATGACCCCAGCACTGGACATGAAAGTTTACATTATTTGCATCCTTTGACCCTATTCTTCAGTGATCAGGACCACATCAGAGCAGGTATTATTTGGGTGGTGGATCATTCTCACCAATACAGTGACACTGATGTGGTGGTGGTGTGTTAGTGTGTGTTGTGCTGGTATGAATGGATCAGACACAGCAGAGCTGCTGACATTTTTAAAGACTTTAGAGTAACTGCTGGACTGAGAATGGTCTACCAACCAAATCTTTCCAGCCAACAGTGGGAGCAATATATAAGCTACTGTCTCTGACTTTATATCTATAAGGTGGACCAACTAGGTAGATATGTCTAATAGAGTGGACCAGCACTACACACCCCCACCACATTAATATCACTTCAGTGCTGAGATCCACCATCCTACTAATACCTGCTTGGTGGTGGTTCTGATTATTGAAGAACGGGCTGAAAGGAGGTTAAAAAGTATACAGAGAAACAGATGGACTACAGTCTGTTATTGTAGAACTACCTTCGTGACTAAACATTCTGAGAATTGCACAAATTTGGGTTTTTACAAAGTTTGCTGCCACATCTTTTTCAGAACCTTTTGTGAGATGTTTATATGGTATAATGAAGTACAATTATAAGCATTCCATGCATTTTTTTTATTTATTGACAAATATATTCAGTTTAAACAAAGACTTAATATTTACAGTGTTGACCCTTCTTCTTTAAGACTTCTGTAATATGCCTCGGCATGCTGGATATCAGCTTCTGGGCAAAATGTTGAGTGATGGCAACCCATTCTTGCCTAATCAGTGCTTGGAGTTGATTAGTTTCTAGGTTTTTGTTTGTCCACTCTTTTTGAGGATTGACCACAGATTCTCTCTTGGATGATATTTTGATACCATTCCTTTTTCATGGCAGTGTTATTAGGCAAATTTTTGAGTGAACAATCTCCCATGGATGAAAAGCAACCCCACACATGAATGGTTTTAGGATTCTTTACGGTTGACATGACACAGGACTCATGGTAGCGCTCACCTTTTCTTCTCCAGACAATCTGTTTTCCAGTTGTCCCAAACAGTATGAAGGGGGCTTCCTAAGAGAAAATGGTATCAAAACATCCTCCAAGTGCAACTTCTCCCAATGATCCAGGAGCTGTTTTGAGATGAACAATGCTATTTCCAGCATGACGGAGCACCATGTCACAAGGCAAATGTGATAATTTGCCCAGTGGACGAAACATTGAAATTTTGGGTCCCTGGCCAGGCAACTCCTCAGACCTCAATCCCATTGAGAACCTGCCAATCCTCAGAAAGAGGGTGGACCAACAAAAGCCTAGAAACTCTAATCAACTCCAAGCACTGATTAGGCAAGAATGGGTTGCCATCACTCAAGATTTTGCCCAGAAGCTGATCTCCAGAATGCCGAGGTGAATTGCAGAAGTCTTAAAGATGAAGGGTCAACACTGTAGATGTTAAATATTTGTTTAAACTGGATGTATTTGTCAATAAAAAGTATTTTTTTGAAATTGTACCATATAAACATCTGACAAATGTTCTGGAAAAAACGGAGACAGCAAACTTTGTGAAATCAAAAATTCAGCCATTCTCAAAAACAATGACAGTACAAAGTGCACCTATATGATCAATGGAGTTAATAAAATGGACAATGAGTGTAGATGCAAGGTATGCAAAGAAGTGAGTGTATATGTATAAACACGCACACACACAATTTACTTTCAGTAAAACTTTATTTATCAGTGCATGAACAGAACGTCATGACCAGATTAATTTATTTTACCACTATATTTTATATATATATATATATATATATATATATATATATATATATATATATATATATATTTATATATTCATATATATATATATTCATCTTTTTCATTATTTAAAAAAATAATGGAGCGATTTACATTTTTTTTCTGAGTGAAGGCAAGTATTTATACAGGTGCTGTACATTTTATAACCATTTACAACTACCACAATGTAGAGATCCAAAAGCTTTTGTTTTCCTTTAAGATAAAGTAAAGCAAGGCCACGGTTTCATACACATGAGATATGAGATGCACGAGGGAAACGAACCACAAGAAGTGCAGTTTCACTTTCACTTAGGTCACTTGAGCAGTCCGAAAAGGCTTCACATTGTCAGTCAGGACTAAACAGATGCCAGGATGCGATGACATACATACATTTTTTATTGCAAACTCTTCTGTCCAACCAAAATGGTAAGATGAACCATTTGGTTAAATGTCAAAATATGTTTTATCAACTTTAAATGGTCTCATTACTGGTTGTGATGGAGAGAACTGAGGGCTGATGAATTCAAATGAACTTGTTCAATCATTAAAAGGGAATTCCAGCACCCTGCAAAATTCAGTAGTTGAGACGCGAGTCATTCAGAGTGGTTTGAAGTGCAACAAAGCTGTGGTGGTAGGAACCAGAATTCACAATGTCTATAAACAGGACTGAGTATTGGTAAGAACTTGCCAATATGATAAGCATCATGATACAGTAATGATTATGTATCATGATACTGTAAGCTTGGGCAGTAAAGTAAATGTAGACAAATGATTATTGTCTTTAGAATTTTTGCAATAAATGCTATATAAAAATAATTTACAAAAATTTCTCAGGGTCTTTAATCTATTTCAGTCACATGACCATTTTCTTGCAGCTGCTATGAGAATATCTTAATTCTGGAAAGTGCTGTCACCCTTTTTCCCATCCTTTTTTCACTCTGTACTGGACAGAAAGTCCCATATGTCAGGAGCTTCTTTGTTTCATCTGCATGTACGCCAGCATTCTTTACCAAACTGAAGCTCCACATTATAATGCTGTTTAAAAACATACTGTAGTTAAACATAAATGCAGTCTTTTCTGTTATACACTTTTATACATCATAGATTAGAATGCTTACAGAATGTCTAAACATTCTCTCTCTCTCTCTATATATATATATCTATATCTATATATCTCTATATCTATCTATATATCTATATATATCTCTATATATATCTCTATCTATATCTCTATATCTATATATCTCTATATCTATATATCTCTATATCTATATCTATATATATATATATATATATATATATAGATAAGGGATGCACCTAAATGAAAAGAGAACAAAATGAAACATTTGGCCAAATGTGGAATGTGGTTTGTCGTTTATATAAAATTTTTAAAATTAGAAACTAAACTACTAAACTATTTCCCAAAACAAGTCTTGTAGTTATTCAGGAATGAATTAGTTGGGTTGACATCATTAGGTTTAAGAAAAATGAGTTTAAATGATTATTCTTTATATTTGTATGTAAAAGAAATGTCAGAAAAATGACAAGACAATAACATGAATATGTATGAAGATGCATGTATGTTACATTATTATTAACATTTAATTTAAAAACATGAAATAAAATCATGAAAATTGCTAAAATGAATGATGTAAGCCACATGGATGTTTTGTGTGTTTCATGTGTCATTGGCTATAGACATAGAAACACTAGAGATGGTCCCTAGCACTGCAGCCACTGGAGCACAAACACAAAGCTAAGCGGCTTCATCATAACAAGTGCAGTTTAGTAAAGTTTGTGGTTGTAGTTTGTTGTCTTCCTGAATTTCACCATCAAAGTGTAACTGTGCTGGTGAATTTGTGTTTGTGAATGTCCGAAAAGGTAACAGTGACAATAAAAATGTCATTGTTTGGCCTTTTCACATTTCTGAAATACTGAGTTTTTTTTTAAATTTACTTTTGCCATTTTCAATTGAATAATTTTAGTTTCTGAGAATTCAGTGCATCCAGTGTATGTGTGTGTGTGATTATTGAGTGTTAGCTTAACCATTTCCTTTGCGTAGGATATATCTAACATATACATTATATCTAACATCCTGTACCAGCTTGTTACAATACTGTCATCAATCTTATCCATCTTTGCATGTAAATTATTCATTAAAAAACTTTTTTGATAATTGATATATCATAAAACATAGTATTGATTTTTTTACACCTCTATGTACAACAAAATAATAGCCATTTTATTCGTTATCCAAACCAAGCTGTGACTCTGCATGTGTCTTCAGAGCTTTTATATGTAGTGTTGATAATGGTGGTAAACCTTAAAGAACATTTTCTTAATTGGAGACTATTTTGAATGTATTTATCCACCATGAATGTTTGCTAACAATGCAGATCATTTGGCATCAAACTACTCTGAATGACTTGGGTAACATATTAACCATTTAATCATAGAAATTTTGAAGAAAAATATGTGGAATTCCACCAATAAGCATCAAAGCTGCCACTTGTTCTGACCCCCTTCTAAAAAAAAAGAAGTGCATATAGCTGTATATATATTCAGAATCACAATGGTGTTTAAACATGTGAAAAATATATTTTGTTATATCACCAATCATATGTACAGGGCCATTGGTCACACAGATATATGGAGATGCTGTAAAAGTCCACAAAGACACACAATCCAATGAGCTACATTTGTTGAGCTACATGAGCTTGTTACATTACATTTGGGCTTTTAAACAAGCATAGACCTTATATAGTGTTGTCATTTCAAATGCAACTATTCACAAAATAGGTTAATGATGCATTACAAAAAGATGATTAGTAAGTGGGAAAAAAAAAAAAAAAAAAAAAAGAACAAAAATAGGTTTATATGAAAATATGATTTACTCCCAAATACCATTTGCCTTCATTTCATCTTAATGATACGATAAAGTCCATAGAATATCGTCCATATAAGGTACACATCTTGCTGTATGGCAAACAAAGTGGCATTGTAAAAGCTACAGCAATATGAAAAAGTACATACCCTTAAGCGTGTAGTCAGCGATTCTAAAGCGACCAGCTGTATTGAAAAATGAAGATGAGTTGGAGCATGATCTTTATATATGACTGTAAATAGTTATATATTTCTCTTTTTCATTTGAATAAATTACACAGGTGTCTTCATAAACACACATGTAGTAAACAATATACTTAACCACAAGTGTCTGGTCATTTAAAGATGGTTGCACATCAATCTGAACATGATCTAAAATACACTGCAAAGCTGGTAACTGTTCAGCCTAAACATCATAATCTAGTTCTCCAGTTCTGGATTAGGCCTATTCGAATACTAACGTGCAATGCCAGTGACAAAATCACCATAGTGTAGGCTTAGGCTTAATCTGAGTTAAGGAAATTGGCCCTCTGTGTGTACAGTCTGGTCACCTGTCTGCTTCAGCTATGTAGTTCAGCCAATGCTAGTAATGCTCACATAGGTAGCTCATAATCTGTTCATGGTCCATCAATGTCAGCATTGCTTGGTTGAACTATATTAGCAAGGATGTTTGCAGATCTAAGAAATTACAATGAAAGTCAAGATGACTAACTGTACATACATCGTTGCATGAGGCTGAAATAAGAGCAAAAGCAAACAAAACAAAACAATTCCTTCACGTTTCCGGAAAACCGAGAACACTCAATCTTCACACCTCGCAGGGATTCACAGGAGCACAGGGATTTATGTCAAGGAGTCTCTGATTGGCACAATACAAGAATGACAGACCTTTCTGTTTGTGGAACACAGACCTGGACATGAGGACACAGCATCTGAACAGATACTTCAGAACACTGAATACCATGAATGCACCATCTCAGTCAGCAACGATAACAATGTTAAGTCACATAAAAAATATGCATCAAATACACAGTGATTCCAAGAAACCATCTCCCTACCATGGTCTTCCCATTCAAATGTCTTAGCAATTCTGATCTGGAATGCCACATTTCTCAACTGTGCACATACTCCATCAGATCCCCTCCACTTGAGACTGGATCTTAGCAGAACTAGGGACCTTCCAAGGACCTGGAGTAATGGGAGCTTTCTTGGTAGTGGGGTTTCCATTCCAGGAAGTCTCCGGTGGGACACTGCTAGATCCCCTTGTCTCCCTCTTGCTCTCCTCGGCGGCTACTCCTTTGTGTCTACCTTCTTTAGCCTCTCGTTCTCTAGGCTCTTTGTCCTTTTCTCTGTGACCCTTGCGGGTTAGGGTACTGGCCTGAGGCTCGGGCACAGCCCTGTCTTTGTGGATAGGTGCTAAATCTCTCTCTGCCCCCTTTTCTCTCCGGTGTCGATCGTTAGCTGCCTTAGGCCTGGTCTCTCCTGTCTCCTTGTCCTGTCGGAGGTCAATGTCCTCCTCAAGTCTCCTTTCTTGAGCCACTCCAGAGCCAATATTGAGCCTTTGCCCATCAAGGTGCCTCTGTGGTTCCTCCTGTCCCCTAGATGCTTGCCTTGGCCCAGTCTCCAGGTCCTTTCTGGTGTTCTTTCTGGGACTTGTCGAGCGGGCCTCTCTTTCCTTTTGGCCCTGGGGTTTTCTTTCCGCATAAACATCTAAACTTGAAGGGCCTGCATAGGTGTTCTTGTTCTCCATAGAAGCAGATGGTTTCTTCTCAGTTTTCCTAGGGCTATGTGAACGCTTTTTCTGCTCTGCACGAGCAGAAGTATCCATCCTCTGGGGGACAGCAGAGATGTCACTCTGAGACACACTGGAGTCACTTTGTAATCTGAGATCTCTGGAGTAGTGATGTTGCCCACGAGAGGAAGCTGGGGCTGAAGGATGGAGTTCTTCAGAGGACGCCATCCAAGGAGTAGAGTGGGTGGCCTCAGAAGGTGAGAGAGAGGAAGAGGGTAGAAATGCTGGTATTGATGGCTCATCAGGTGCAGGGTATCTTGAGAAGTTTGCAGGTGAACCCGTCATCATCTCCTTAACATCTGAAAGGACAAATTACCAGATTAGCATTAAAAATCCATTGAAATCAACAAGAAGCAAGATCAAAACAGGTAGATGCTGTTCATAGTAGATATTTCAAAATAGTCTTTGAGTACACCCCTGCTAGTCCATTGCTCAAGCTCTTAACAGTGAGGTGATAATCAACCATCCTTGTGGTTCAGGTGTTAGGAAGTGGAATATAACAAAAATGTTGACTGGCTAGGAGTCCTGGAGGACTGGGAACCTTCTTACTAGGGCAAAAAGAAAAATTCCCTTTTGTGCAAACTACTGTCTGAAATATCCCAAATTATATTATATTGTATTGTGAAGATACAAACTGTGCACAATTAATCTGACTTTCTTAAAGCAAGATAAAGTTCTCAGTTCATCTATCAAAAGTGTTCAATCTCTGAGACTTTTGGTCTCTAGCAATGGAGATATGCATCTGTGCTGGAGAGAGAGTCTACATCTTAGCACAACACTGACGCTTCTATTTTCCCTCAGAACCGATAAGGGGGCAGATGGAAGTGAGGGTACAAAGATGTCAAAATGAACTAGTCAGTGAAATGGACTTGGAGTCACAGACATAGGCTTCCTTTTCTGAGAGATAAAACTCTTGATACAGACAATGTTTATCAAAAAAATATCTGGTCACAACAATTATCTTTAGAAATGTTTATTAATGTCCTTTTGCAAATTATCACTTAATCACTGCAATTTGTGCATGTAATTTATTGGTTATTACAGTTTTTATCTCCTTTCATGAATCACAGTGTGTGTCCTGTTCACTATGCCTTATATTAGAAAATCTGCATCACTTTTTAAAACGTTTAAATGCAAAAAACTGAGCCCAGCATTATCACTCTGTATAATCCTCCTCAGAGAACTTAAAAAATAAATTTACCTCATACTATAATCATCCTGATAGAAGTTTAAATGTAAATAAATGTACTTGGCACTACCATCATTCTTTAGTACAATCCTCCTCAGAGAGATTTAAAAATAAATTTACCTCAGACTACCATCATCACTCAGTATAACCATCCTGTCAGTAGTTTAAATGTAAATAAATGTACCTCAGACTACCATCATTCTTTAGTACAATCTTCCTCAGAGAAGTTTAAAAATACATTTACCTCAGACTTACATCATTACTCATTATAATCATCCTGCCAGAAGTTTAAATGTAAATAAATTTACCTCAGACTTCCATCATCACTCAGTATAATCATCCTGCCAGAAGTTTAAATGTAAATAAATTTACCTCAGACTACAATTATGACTATATGTATAATCCAGTGGCGATTGCTCTAAGACTGCAAGGGAAGCTCAGCTTCCCCTAAAATGTCAAAAAATAAGTGATCAATAATATACTGTTGTGTGTACATGTCATTGACTAAATATGCGCTACAACGCGCTCAACTTTTGTTCAGAATCAGCTTCTTATCACTGGTAACGACGCGGCTTTCCTCTCACTCATTCCCGCAGCTTCACAGCGCTTTAAACAGGGTGGACACTGAGCGTCCACAGAGTTCAATGGCAAAGCAAAGCGTGCAGCAAAATGAGATGAGTCATTGGATGAATCCTGGCCTTTGTCCCGCCCATAGGACGCTCAGTGTCTCTGGGGGTCTATGGGGCAGTGGGCTGGCCTCGGCTGGCCCGGACGCTCAGCTTCTGCATGATGATTGGATGATGTGTCTGAGGCTGAATCCCTTTTTGATTGACAGCTAAATGAGTGAATCAGCGATCTTTTGGTGTAAACATCCATGGGAGCATTTTTTTTAAATTTTCATTCTGTTCTGAGTTGAACCGAATGACTTTCCTAATCCTCTTAGCAGCATTTTCTTTGTTAAAAACGACTAGCGACAAATCGAGCTTTTATTTCTGGTGTTTTTTTGTAGCTGCTTGTGTTTGGAGACTGACTTCTTTCACTCTTTCTGACATGGAACATTTCTCCATAACCTCTACTGCTAACCATGTACAGCTGTAATTTTCATTTTACATCACCTAGAGTTAGGTATGGATGGGAACATGAGTTCATAAAATTTTTGAAACATTTGAATGGAAACCCTCCCTATGTTGGTGATCAGTGTGAAAGAATTACTTCAACATGTATTTCTCTGTAGCTTTAAGAATGAAATGGAAAAGAAGCAAGGATGAAAAACAGAGCAATAGTTCAGGGAAAGGGACATGAGGCCGAGAGGAGAAAGTGCAAGATTTACCAAGGCTATTAAGGACAGACCAAGAAAAGCAGAGTAGTCTTTAGTGATGCTCTGGTTTCATGTAGAAGCACAAGGTGGAAGAAGAGTTCAGACCTAAAGAGGAGAGAAACAGCAAAGAGAGACAGAGCCAAGAGCGAGAGGCAAGACAGGGACAGAAAGTAAGAAGAGTGAGATTGAGAAAGGTGAATGCTTCGCAACACTCCTTTTAAGCGTCCACACACATCTCTACACACGCAAAGCACTCGGGGAGGGGAAAAAATGGAAAAACAGAAAGAACATTGACATTGTATGTGCAGAGAGTGTGAGAGGAGGCAGTGAAAGAAATGAAACAACAAATGCACACAAATAAAAAATATAAAATGATTTATGATTATAGACAGATGGTCATTTTACATTACTGAGCCTTTTAACAGGCAGTGAACATTCTTAAGGCATTAAGTATTTTGAACAATATGTCAACATGAACCAACACAAACCATGTCCAGTTACAGAATACAAAACAACAGAAAAGAAAAGGAGCACACAGTAGGGTGGAGCTTACAAATAACATTTTAGAAAATTTTAGATTTTAAAATTTTCTAAGGTCTTACCCCTCAAAAAGTTTCTTTAATAGATTAAAAAATTAGGTAAAATTTAAGAGTCCTATGATAATATAGAGGGGGCTCAAAGAGCTCAAAGTTTCATCATAACTTTACTGAACTGAGTGTAAAATATTAAACCTTGTTTTAGAAATAAGTTAAAAATTACTTTTTAAAAATTACCAAAGCATAACACTTAGTTTAATACAACCTTTAATAATAGAACAACAGTAAGTGCTGCAATGCTTCCTTTTTATTTTGCTTCTGACTGCCGTCCTTTGTTTTTCATCAGAAATCTCTACTGTTCAAAGATTTTTTCCATTTTTTTTGCCAGTGCTGTTGGTCTCTTATGGGAATTCTAACTTTATTCCAAAATAGGGAAATCTCCTGCACTGCAACATCTGATGCTTCTTGAACCATTTTATTTAGTTCTAGATGCTGGTGCATAAAGAAGTCAAGTGCCATGTGAACTGATGGGAGTTTTGAACCTGTTAACTCGGTTACAGTCAATCCCAGCAGATATATTTGTCATTTTGATCTTGTGCCATTGTGTTTACTTCACAACTTGCCTATAAATGCAATGATGAAATTGCCAACCTTTGCAAAGCACCATTTTCAACATAAAATTCTGACAATTTAACTCATTATTAAATATGCTGGTCATTGGCTGAGTTATTAAGAATCAACAAATAGTGTCCAAAAAGTCATAATTACCATGTTTTAGATTGGAGCATGCTAATGGAGGAGAGACAGGAGGTTTCGATCTTTCCATTGTTCTATGCCATTTGATGTAGAATTTAACTACAACTATAAAACTTTAGTCCGATTGAGCTACCAGTAAACATGAACGAAAAGCCCTAATATTTTCAAATTATGGTTTTATGTACATAATAGAGAAACAACAGAAGAGGATAAGACCAATTTTCTCAACAAGATAAAAAATAAGCTCCACCCTAGGGCACAGTCATACAGAACAAATCACAAACGTGTAAAAATTAATCAGAGATAGAAGTTAATGTTTATAAAAACAAGCTTCATGAGCCAGTTAATATTGATATAACTAGTATGAACAGTTTTTCTTCAAGGATAATATACATTCACCATCCACTCCTTTAGAAACACCCAAATTTTAATCTCTGATCAGTTTACAATCAGGTGATCATTTCCTCCATTTGTACACAATCTGTCTGTATAAGGGAAGAACTGATTAATGGCAAATGGACAGAAATGGCAGAATAGTCAAAAGCTTGTTCTTCAATTACTTTTTCCAGCCTTCTTCATCCTTTTTTTAACACATGTGCATTAAATAAGGCAAATGTCCCACAGCTGCTGTCACGTATACATGCATATCATGCACTAGGCTTGGGCCGATGGATCATGGATGATTGACAGACATGACAATATTGAGCCAGAGTCATGATGCAACACCATCCACACTGACAGCAGGTGTGCTGTTCCTCTGAAATGTTCAAGCTTTCTTGTCACTATGACTCTGATTTTCCTTTTACTTCTACTGTTTATGGGAATGTTAGGCTACCTCTTCTACAAACACATTACAGACTGAAACCGAACAAATTGAAAGACTTGGCTTAAGGCCGAATGCTGAACACGGTTCTTCATTTATAGAAATCATTATAAAATGAGTAACTAAACTATTTCCCAAAATAAGTCTTTTAGTTAGTCAGGAACAAATGTATTTATTTGAATATGTTTATTTGACATCATTAAGTTTAATAACATGAGTTTAATTGATTATTCTTTTATATTTGTATATAAAACAAATGTTAGAAAAAAGACAAGACAATAATATATGAATATGTATGAAGATGCGTGTATATTACATTATTACTAATAATTGAAAATGAAATGGCTGACATGAATGATGTAAGTCACATGGATGTTTTGTGTGTTTACTGCGAGTGTCCTTGGTTACAGACACTGAAACACTACATTATTTCTGGTAACTGTAAGACGGTTCCTAATACTGCAGCTGCCTGAACAAACACAAAGCTAAGCGGCTGTATTCTGGGTTCATCTTAACAAGTGCAGTTGAGTAAAGTTTGTGGTTGTAGTCATCACACAAACATCACTGTTTGGTATAAGTTATTCAGTCTTTTCACTTATTTGTCCGAACACCCGAAAGTGTGCTTTTTTTTTTTTTTTTTTTTTGCCATTTTCATCCAAAAAATTTTTTTGCCAAATATTCAGTGCATTGCTAGTGGAAAGTACTACAAAGTAGGTGTTTCTAATGAAGTTGCCAGTTAATGTACATAACAAAGCCTCTTCCAATGCATTAAATAATTGGTAGTAAATGGTGGACACTAGCTCACTGTAAGCCAAGTGTTATGGTAAAAAAAACAACACATTGAATGATGACAACATTGTGGTCAGACATCCACAGTTATCAGCTGAAGGTAACTTACTGTGGTCAGGTATCTGGCCCTGGCCAGGCCTCAGCAGCAGCAGCACCTTCGTGCCTCCAGCTTGGATCAGCTCGATGGCTCGTGTATGTGTGATGCCCTGGGTAGGCTCACCATTGATCTCCACTATTTGATCTCCAACCTGTAAGGACAAGTAAATGATTAGCTAGTGCTAAGGTTTCTATTCCATAATAATCATCCTCACACTGCTGAATCGCAAGCATTCTGCTCCCTACAATAACCACTGATGTAAGATAAGAGATTATTTTCTGCACGATTGTAGTGCACTGCATTTAAAACTGTGTTTAACCCACAAAGCATTAGTCCTACTCATTCATTAGGAGGATTAGAGCATTGTCACGCTTAACCAAGCCGTGGCCATGGGCCAGTTTTGGACCAATCTCCCATTATACTTCATTGACCTGCTCATCATGTGACTTCACCTGAGTTCTGCCAGCCTCTTCAGAAATACATTACCCAGTCCTCTCACGTGGCTCACAGACACTTATTATCCTGGCTGTATATGCTTCTAGTCTATGTTTACACTTTGCTTAGTATCGTTGTTCTTTGATGTTCTTTGCAGTATCTTGTAAGAGTTTAATTTCTTGTCTGTTCTGCCTTAGTTTTCCTATCTGCTTATCCTATTAGTATCCTTAGCATTTATTCTGTCCTCATATTCCTAGTATCTGATTCTCTATATCTAACCTGCCTTGTCTTTCCTATGTTATCTTGTCTGTTTCCTGTCATGTTATTCATTTCAGTTCTCCTGGTTAATATCTTGTTTGTTTTATTCCAAATAGTTTTCTTATTCTGGCTCTGTTGATCAATTCTCTGTTTATATATTGGTCTGTGTTTTAGTATTGTTCTGTTATTCTTTTTCTTATATTGCATTTCTGGTTCTGTTATATCTTGTTTGTGTTGTAGTTATTAGTTATCTTGTCTTGTTATTCTGTTTGCTCCTCATGGTTTTGACCTTAGCCTATTCTCTTTTGGATCTCCCCTCTGTTTGATTAGCTATTCTTGTGTATTGGATCTTGTTGTGTGGATTATGTTTTTGGATTGCACCATTAATAAACCTTGTTATATACACCCTACACTCATTTCCTTGTTTCATGTGAGCTTTGTGATGAACATTTAATGGCACAGTATACAAAACACTCAGTCATATTGTTTCAAATTTCCCATAACCATGTATGAGCTTTATTTTTCTAAATGTCTCAGTGGAGGTAATTAGCCTACTGTTACAATATCCCTGAAAGGCATGTAGCACAGAAATGTATGTTTACCTATCTAGTGCATGAAGAGTAGATAACTGTTTTTGTATTATAAAGATGTGTGAGAAAACTATCAATATAATAACAGATAAGATAATTTCCCCATAAAATACATATGCAAAGAAATGGCATAAAATTTTAGCATGTTGTACCTTAAGTGCAGGCTCTAAAAATAGTGTGCAGATGTTATGTCATGTTTTGGATTCACGTAACTGTGCTTGGTCAAATATGAAAATAATGAAACTTTCGAATGTCCCAGTTTGAGCAAGCTGTGCCTCGCCAAAATGTAATGTTACATCAGAGCTACTAGTCCTCAGAGGGATGTTCCCCAACAGTAATACCAATCAACTAACTTCTATAAAGTGTCAGACAGGCACTGAATGAATTAAATTGTGGTAAAGAAATTGCTTGAAGGCATCAAGGCTGCACTCATAATATGCATCTTTGTTAAAAAACAAAACAAAAAAAACATGTTTCTATTCTGTGAGGTTTAATATTGTGGTTAACAACTACTATGAAATCTAGCACATTTTTGTAAAATCAATGAAGCCTGATATTTGAGAGATTAGGTAGCTGAAATTGAACAAAATTTCATGTGGATATAGTAGCATCCTCTATACTACCAATGTCCAATTCAATCAAATTAGCTGATGGCTAATTGCTTAATTAGCCTTTTCATACTGCTGACTAAAAGAATATTTGAAACACACTAACACAGTTCTAGTATTTTCTACTAGCCAAAGTATACAGAACATTATTTATTCTTTAATAGGACAAACAGGCATTTACAATTACATAAAAAACAATTGCCTATTTAAATGTTTAAATCAATTATCAAAAGTAAGTATTTGTATTTTGTAAAATTAGTCATGCTTAAGTATGCTACAACATGTTGTTTATATCATAAAACTGTAAAAAAAATTAATCTACAAAAATACAAGAAATTCAGAAATTTCTGCAGATTCTGATAATGCAACCCTATTAACAATATCACAATCCTAATTAATTGCTAATTTCATGGGTGAAACTGTACCATTCCTTTCCTGCCTGGTCTACAAAATACAAAAAATGATGAACTTACGTGTATTCTGCCGTCCTTCATTGCCGGACCATCCTCTGCCAGTCTCAGAATGAACAGACCCATGTTGTACTCCTTTCCTCCCCTCAGACTAAAGCCAAAACCCCGTGAGCCTCTCTCCAGCTCCACCAGGAAACAGCCCTGTCACAGACAGACAGACAGACACATATTCTCAATCGTACATTGTTTCTGAGACTTTTCAAAAGAATTTCCATAAATGTTCAGACAAAATAATAAACAAAATTTCACTTTGCATATCATTCTGCATTAGATATAATATGTACATTCTGTGACAGTGGAGGAGGCAGGGACAATGGACAGTCTTTTCAAAAGTAGAAGCCTTTGCCACATTGGTGACCAGACAGATTCTGTTATTTAAATGAATAAGAAAAAAAACCCCTCATTAAAAAAAGTGGGTGAATGATTTAATGCCGTTTCTGACTTTGGGAAAAATCCTCTAATTTTTAGCTGGATGTATTTGATGATTTGTATTTGATGATGTTGACGTACAGGGGTTGGACAATGAAACTGAAACACCTGGTTTTAGACCACAATAATTTATTAATATGGTGTAGGGCCTCCTTTTGCAGTCAATACAGGGTCAATTTGTCTTCGGAATGACATATACAAGTCGTGCACAGTGGTCAGAGGGATTTTAAGCCATTCTTCTTGCAGGATAGTGGCCAGGTCACGTGATGCTGGTGGAGGAAACCGTTTCCTGACTCGCTCCTCCAAAACACCCCAAAGTGGCTCAATAATATTTAGACACAAAGACTTGCTGTCTTGGTCACAGATGCGCCAGCAAGATGTGCACCAACAATTTGTCCTCTTTTGAACTCTGGTATGTCACCCATAATGTTGTGTGCATTGCAATATACTATATATCTGTGCTCTTACCTGCTAACTGAACCTTCACACTGCTGTTACTGAAGATTGGCCACCAGACTGGTCCAATTAATCCATGAAACCTCCCACACTAAAATGACAGGTGTTTCAGTTTCATTGTCTAACCCCTGTATATGGATAATATGGACTCTGTTGATTGTTTTGCTTTGTGAGATGGTTCCCTTTTTGGTGACCGGGTAGGCACTCTATTTTGTTGAATGTCTGTCATTTATTTGTTGTTTCTTTTGTATATGAGTGTCTGTATCTGATCTGTTTTTGCAGTGTGGCAGGGGTCAGTGATTAATTATTAGAATCAGAATAAATTTTATTGTCAGTGCACAGGTACAGCAAAATTATCATCAGTCAGAAGAGAAACAGTGGAACACAATGGGGAAGGAGAATTATTTAGCCTTGTATGGTTTTCTTTTGCAGAAACTGTTCATAAAAAGAATCTTAAAAAAACTAATCAAATGGAAAAGCCAGAAATGTGAAAAAACCCAGAAATATAATGACATAAATCACATGACTCTGTTCCAACTGATCAGACCAACACAATAATTAGCTGTGTTTATGTTCTGATGTAAGCTGGATGTCATTGGGAGTACAACAGAAAGCTGTAACATAGTCATGTAGAGAACAGCAAATATGGGGTTAAATCTCTCCATAACCTCTACTGCTCATTTCTTTGTGTGCCGTGGTCAAACATCAGTCACGTACAATTATAATACTCAACCTGGCTGCTAGATTTTTTGCATAACTGTGGTGAATAGAACCATGACTTAATTGGCATTCTGGCCCAGAACATTAGTGAAAACTGGGCTATATTCTGCATCTGCTGCCGCACATTTGTCAAAGCAAACACGTACAATGTGAAAGTGACAGACTGAGATCTGTCCTCAGATGGGTGCAGGCAGTGTGACCCTACCTTCAGTGTCACTTAAACCCTCCTGAGGTGTTCAATGTTCCCTCAGCTCACAGCTTTACAGTTCAGTGCTGCTTTATTAAAGCATGACACAGGGATTGTCATTCTCTCTTTGCCGTATTTATCCTGCCAAATCCATCACACTGCTGTGAAAAATACACACTATTATACAGAGACAGCTGAACATGATCGGATCGGTGACCTGGGTTAAGTGGCACTTTGTTTTGTGTAAATGATTTCTTGCCAACACTAATATATGATTTTTATTTAATCAAATATGAGCCGCTTTCATTCCAACCTTCTCAGCAGTCGTGATCAGCTGACCAGAGTAAATAATGTTGGCACAGTAGGCTGTTCATTTGTACTGCATGAGTGGGATATGACATTTTAGGCTGTACTGTATGATGTTTTTGATCCACATCCACTGATTTGTGTTGTATTGGACACACTATAATGTCATAATGTCATTTGGATTATGCAGTCTGGTTAAAAAATGAGGTAACCTGCTAGCTCACCATCACTGCCACTAGTGTACATATTGTCCATTTTATCAGCTCCATATACTGTAGATGCACTCTGTAGTTCTACAATTACAGGTAGTAATATGTTCTTCAATGATCAGGACCCCCACAGAGCAGGTTTGGGGTGGATCATTCTCACATTCTGAGCACAGTAGTGACTCAGACATGGTGTTGGCTTCTTAGCATACGCTGGTTACGAGTGGATCAGACACAGACCTCAGTGTCAATACCACCAAATATATCCAGCCAACAGTGTCCTGCGATTACCAGTGAAGGACTACTGTAGAGGAGGACCAACACAAACTGTGCAGCAACAGATAAGCTGCTGTATCTGGCTTTAGATCTATAGGGTAGGTGAGTATAACACAGTGAGTGGACAGTGTTTAAACACTCCACACACTTATAAACATTTTTATATACAAATATAAAGTGCCATAGCAGAGAAATCAGATTTAACCAATAAATCAATCAATCAATCAAAATTAAATAATAAGGTTTTCAAATATAAACAGTTTTAGTTTTACCTGTTTGGGCCCTGAGGAGATCATAGTAACCATCTCGCTCTTGGGGAGGGACTTGTACTCAGCCCAGGCCACGCCCTCTTTCCGTTCCTCCATTTCCAGGCCGTTTCTGAAATATACCATAGAAACCATCACCATAGAAACCAGGTTCCAGCAGCTTGGGATGTTGCAATAAAAGGCATCTTGACTCTGCTTCACAACATGGAATTATACAAGACATTAGTTACAGTTCTCTGTTGAGCTTAAGTAAGACTGATGCTCTGACAGTCAGCCGCAGCGCACGTGAACAGCATAGTCATTTAATGCAGTGTGCACAGTACAGCAGTATAACAGCCTTCTCAGTAATGTAGACACTTGCCATACACACCAACCTAAAAATAAATATACTATATACAGTGCCATAACAAACAATTAGAATATTGTGTAAAAGTTCATTTGTGTTTATTATTTCATTCAAGAAGATAAACAGTTATATATTATAAATTCATAAAATAGCATATGTCAAGCCTTTGTTTTAGTGTTGATCAGTTTGGCTTATAGATCAACATTAAAATAAAAAATCCAGAATCTTATATTATTAGAATATTTCATTAAGTAAATTGCTATTCAAACATTATCAACATTAAAACAAAACATGCTTAAAAAATGTCACTTTATGTGTAATGTATAAACTTATATTACCTTTTTGAATTAAATTATGAACACAAATTAACTTTTTTTTAAAAGATTGTTATTTGTTGAGAATATTATAATAATATTTGTGGTATATTATATTTAGGAAGCACAATATGTCGGAAGCTGATATATTACTTGTCGATAAATGGAAAATCTAAATTACTGTCACTGGCCCGATACTGAAACTCTAGCTAAAAAATTCTAAATAATATGTGCTTAATTTTTAGTTTGTTCAGTGGGAATTTTCCTTTTTTTCTAGACTCTACAGTGCCCTTTATTGGCCACTCTTAGACTCCATGCCTAATGGATGCAGATAGCCATAATTTTACATTATGCTCACATCAAAAGAGTTTGTTTAAATTATCAGTATGATATCAGTATCGGTCACAATCCGATTTTGTTATTGCACTAAACCTGAAAAAAAAAACATTAGTGCAAGTGACTGGCAGAGTCCTAGTGAATGGGGGGGGGGTATATATTTTAAAATATACACTTTATAGTGTTTGAAGTCTAAAAGTACAGTCAGATTAGAATCACTAGATATGATTCTAATTGTGACACTTGTGATTCTATACATTGTGAGGTTTATAAACTTTGAAGTGAAGACATACATTACAGTTAGCCAATCACGTACTGAAGAGGCAGAAGACTGTTGTGTCACCTGTAACTCCATCTCATACTGATAAACTGAAAATCAATCTGAACTGTGCTTCACACTGACCTTGAGAGAGATGAAGAAAGTCTATTTGAGGGCAGATGAGGAAAGATGTGTTATGAGAGGGAACTGAGAGGTGTGGGTATTCTGGTCAGTGTAATGGTTTAATTAACTTAGCAAGATAATCAGCTTTAAAGAAGAAGATCAAAGGCTAAACTTTACAGGCAGTGGCATCCATCATGTCTGTTTATAATCCAACTAACACTGTGGTAATGGAACTCACCATAATATATGCATAAATGCTAGAAAGACAAATACAACTGTGAAGTTGAGGCCACTACATGATCAAATGTACTGGGACACTTACTCATTAATTGTTTCAAGGGTAGCTTGCTTTTGTTGGAGCACTTCTACTCTACTGTACCTCTAATGCAGAGAAGGGTTTCTACTAGATTTTAAAACATTGCTGTGAAGATTCTGGATGATCACCACCCAACTCATCCAAAAAGTACTGGATGGAGAGCCATCAATGCAGAGAACACAGATCTACTGCTATACAACTCAATGCTGGCCCATATGCTTGGCATTAAACATGGTGCCAATTCATGTGTATAAATCAGATCGACTGTGATGTATGACAAAATAATCCCCTCTGACAGAAGCCCAATATTTCTTCTAGGGGTTGACCGATTACTGGCTCTGCCAATTAAGAGAACTGATATTTACCACTGACTATTGTCAGATTATCAGAACTAGCACTCTAACTCACTGTTTACATTTAAAAGTGTGCCATGATTGGCTGAGTGGATTACTTGCGAATGAGGTCACAAAAGTATATTACAAAGAAGAAGCATTATTGTTATAAGCATTAGTACAAATACAGGCCTCAGAAATGTATGAGAAATTGTAAATAAAACATGAATGTGATCTTGCCCTGTCCTTGGCTTAGCTAGGATAACATGTAATGCCCTGTGCCTGTTGAGGGAGTAGGGGATTCACTGCGACCCTGATCAGGATTAAGCGGAAGGCAATGAATGGAGTCCTTGAGGGTGAATGTCCAGCACAGTTGGTGATTTCTCTGCTCTGACACTACAGCTAAACCTGCTCATTACCTGCTGAGTTGAATCAGGTGTGTTTTTTAAAGATGATCATCAAACTGTGCAGGAATCAGGCCCTCCAGGACTGGAGTTTGACATCCCTGGTCTAAAGGTCAAATAGTTTTATTATAGAATGGTTTAATATTAACATTCCTTTAATAGAAGTTGTTGCATTCTTGTGCATTTTCACACTAATATATCAAAAATATATCAGCCTTAAATATTCATTATCAGTGTTCTTGATTGCTAATCATCAGTATTGGTATTAGCCCTAGAATAACATATCGGTCGACTCCTAATTTCTTCCAAACGTAATTTAACATATTTTTAATAATAAAAATATGCAAAAAATGAGTCAGAACACACTTTCTTTAAGTCTCTTAAACTGGGACTAGTTGACTTGATACTGGTGATGTATTTTGATGGGAATGGCTGAGCTGTTAGGTGACTATTGAGTTCTGTTAATAATATTAGTTTCGGCTCCTGTTATAAGCTAAAAAAATCTGAATCTGGACTCCAAACATGTCTTGGCTGATTTACTACAGCAGCGGTAAGTGGACAAATAGGTAAATATGGTTTTTGGCTGAACCACTGATTTGATGGACTGCTCAGTCTTTGCTGGCAGTTATGTGAAGAGTCAGGCAGAAGCGTGTGTGTGTGTGTGTTGGGATCGAGAGTGTACCTGTCATCCCTGCTGGCAGCCTGCTGGCCCACTGCTTTGTGTTGAGAGGCTGGGCTCTGCTTGGCTGAACTAGTGCCTGACGGAGGTCCGCTGTGCTCTGAAAAATAAATAGGGTGGTCAGCGGAGTACGTCCACACACACAAGTACACCACTTTTACATTTATGCCAGTGATACTCAATAGAACTCAACCAGCAAATCACCACCTCGTGCTAAGCTAGCAAAACAGCAGTATAGTTATGGAATTTGATGATGAGCTACATTTTCCAGAGACTCACCTTCCTCAGGCAGAACAGTGAGAGTGACTGTGTTGCCGGCTTGCTTGATGAGCTGCACTATGTCATTGTGCGACAGGTCCACGATGGACTGGCCATTGACAGCGGAGATGCGGTCGCCCACCTTGAGCTTTCCACAGCGGTCAGTCGGGCTGCCTTCTATGATCCGTCCAATCTTATGAGGGATGACTGAAGAAGGAGGTAGAAGATCATTTGTGTTATTTCACAACATAAATGTCCTCCACGATCCACGAGGTATAGGATACAATCACCAGCACTTGTAGGTTCACCTTGCTGTGGTCAACAATGCATGGATCAATCTGTAACTCTACACCTCTAGTGAGCAATGTAGGTGGAGCTTAGAAGTACAAGGTAGGTGTTCCTCAAAAAATATAATATATGTATACAATCACTGGCCACTTCATTAGGTTCACATACCTTGTATCTACACTCATTGTCTATTTTATCTACTGAACAAACAGGTGAAATGTGTAGTTCTACAATTACAGACTGTAGTAGACTAATAGTAAGAGTGGATCAGACACAGCAGAGAAGATGGAGATTGTAAACACTTTGTCCACTCACTGTCCACTCTATTAGACACACCTACCTTGGTGATCCACCTTGTAGATGTAAAGTCAGAGACAGCAGCTCATCTGTTGCTGCACAGTTTATGTTGGCCATATTCTAGTTCAGGGATGTCTAACTCCAGTTCAGGCCGGATTCCTGCACAGTTTGGTGATCAAGTTGATCAAACACACCTCATTCAACTCAGCAGGTAATGACCTGGTTTAATTGTAGAGTCAGAACCAAACTGTGCAGGACTGGAGTTTGACATCCCTGCTCTAATCCTTTATTGGTGGTCAAAGGATGATGTGCAGCAACAGATGAGCTACTGTCTCTGACTTTACATCTACAAGGTGAACTATGAAGGCAGGTGTGTCTATTAGAGCAGAATTAAGAGTGTTAAGTGTTTAAAAACTGATGTACTTGTATCAGTGCAACACACACTAACACACCACCACCACATCAGTGTCACTACAGTGCCGAGAAAGGTTCACCACCCAAGTAATACCTGACTGTGATGGTCCCGATCATTGACAAACGGTGAAAGGAGGGTAACAAAGTATACAGAGAAACAGATGGACTACAGCCTGTAATTGTAGAACTACAAAGTGCATCTATATGGTTAGTGGTGACAAGACAAGACAAGACAACTTTATCTATACAGTGGTAACCCTACTTACGAGCATCCCTACTAACGAGTATTCCAGGTAACGAGTCAAGATCTCGGAATATTTTTGTTCCAGGTAATGAGTAATATTCCAGCTAACGAGTAGCGTACATTTCTTCGAGTATGCCAACCACTAGGGGCGCTGCGGTCATAGCATCTCCTAGATGCTACCATAGAAGAAAAGGTCAGTCAATACAAAGTAAAAGTGCCTGTTGAAAGCGACGCTACGGTAGCAAAAGGTAGTGAACAAGAAAGTTAGATACATTTTACTTTTACTTTTCATATGATAAGTGTAACCATGGAGCCGCCAGCCTACACGAGCACCGTCGGTCTCCCTCTCATTAGCCGCCAGCCTACACAAGCGTCGTTGTTGTCACGTTTATGTTTTTAAAAAAACCCATATAAACACATTATTTAGCATATTAAAGTATACTGTTTATTGGCCGGCTGACACGGATTAATCAGTTTTACATGTATTCTTATGGGGAAAATGCATCCAGCTAACGAGTAAACCAGCTAACGAGCTCAGCTCCTGCACGGATTAAACTCGTAAGTAGGGTTACCACTGTACAGGACATTTACAAGATAGCAAGTATCAACCAAAGTGCTGCACAATAAAATAGCCTAATTAAAAGGCCTTATAATAGTTCAAATCAAACAAATCACACAAAATCTCTAACAGGATTCAAATGCCAAAGCACATAAAGAGGTTTTAAAGTTTGTTTTGAAAATGTCTAATGTAGGAGCGACAGAGAACGCCCGATCTCCCTTAAACGTCAGCCGTGACCGTGGAACGGTTAAAAACAGCTGGTCTGAGGATCGTAGTGACCAAAAAGAAGAATAAAAGCAGAGAATGTCAGCTATATAGCTAAGAGCCGCACCATATAGAGCCTTAAAAACAAACAGTAACATCTTGAATTTAATTCAGAAACCCACAGGTAAACAGTGCAAGTACAGGAGTGATGCTCTCCCTTTTTTGTGCCAGTTAGGAGCCTGGCAGTAGCATTCTGAACCAACGGGAAGTACGCCAGGCTGGACTGACTAAGGCCAAAGTACAGAGAATTACAATAATCAGGACAAGAGGAGATGAATGCATGGATGACAGTTTCCAGATCCTTTATGGACAGAATGTGTTGGAGTTTTGCAATATTTCAGAGGTGATAAAAACTGCCACGTACAATGTTACTAATTTGCTTCTCAAATGTAAGAGCAGAATTAAAATTGACCCCAAGATTGTGTGCATGTGTACATTTATAGACAGTGACCCCAGAACACTGGCTACAGTGCTGGTAAAAACAGGGTTTCCAAGGATAATGATATCAGTTTTGTCTTAATACAACTTTAAAAAGTTATTTGACATCCAGCAACTTATATCTTGCAGACAGTTCTTGAGGAGGTCAAGTGAACCATTTTCCCCTGGTCTGAGTGCAAGATATATCTGTGTGTCATCAGCATAACAATGATAAGAAACATTGTACGCCCAGCAGATGGAACCAAGAGGGAGCATATACAAAGAGAACAGGATAGGGCCCAAGATGGATCCCTGAGGGACTCCACAAGTAATGTTCACAGTTCTGGAGAAATTATTTTCCATCTTGACACAGAAGGATTGTTTTTCAAATAAGAGGCAAACCATTCAAGTGCAGAACCCTGAATGCCAACACAGTGCTTTAAATGGTCCGGCAAGATAGTGTGATTGACTGTGTCGAAAGCTGCACTAAGATCTAAAAGAACTAAGATGACACGCTTTCCAGAATCAACAGCTAAAAGCAGACTGTTAGACACTTTAAGGAAGGCTATTTCAGATTAAGAACAGATTTAATTAGGTTGAATGAGTCAGTGAGCTGTACACATTCTCATACTAAAGTCTTAATAAGACAACATTACATTACATTACATTACATTGCATTTAGCGGACGCTTTTATCCAAAGCGACTTACAATAGTGGGAAAGTACAGATGCGAAAAAATAATACTAGAGTTGTACTAGTATTTACTAGTACTAGTATACTAGAATTAACATTTGGATATCATGTCAACAGACATGAATATTAAAATCCCCAAGAATCAAAACCTGATCAGCACTAGGCAGAGTACCTGTTAGAAAGTCAAATCTTGAAGATTGGAGCTGAGACAATTAACAAGTGATTCAAGACATTTGTACTTAATGAAGTGGCCAGTGAGTCTATTAGCATCTATAAACATTTAAACATGGGAGAACTCAGTCAATCTTCTATGTAATCAATATTTCAGGGCAAATTTAACATCAATGCCAACACAGACTCTTCCTCGGCTACTATTTATGTGGCATAGCAAATGCCACTTTGCTGGGCAACATACAAAGTCATACAAATGTATTCACTGCTGGTTTATTCTGGGCTAATGACAACCATATTAGGGCCCAGATGGGCTCCCCACCCCTGCTGACTTCATTAGTGTAATCTTTATGCTGCGGAGCTCAACTGTGCCTCGGAGAGCAGCTGAATGATGTGTGTAACCTGGGTCTCTTCCCTGAGGAACGCATTTATTCACAGCTACAGTGACAGGATTAAGTTATGGACACCGATAGGCTGTAGTTATACGTCGGCAACACAACTTTGAACAAGGTCTAGCCTGAACATGACAGCTGAGTGGGGGGAGAGGCTTAGAGGCAAGGAGAATGAGAACAAGATATAATTAGACAGAAAGAGAGGAAGAGTGTTAAACAGTCAGGACAAAAGAGATGGAAATAACTGGCAGGACACAGCAAGACGTGGTAATATTAAGGCTGTGAATTGGCAAGAACTTGAAGATCTGATACAATATACTGCAATACACACTATTGTCCAAATGTTTGGGGTCACCCAGTAAACTGAACATGTCCAAAAGAACATTCTATCCATATCAAAACTTGGAATCTTCTATGGTAGAAGGTGAGGTCAGGCATTGTCACTGCTTCAGTGATCAGCCACTTGCTTTATGGTTGTCCTGTGGAGGTCCTGAAGAACAGGGTGAAAGGAGGCTAACAGTGTATACCGAGAAACAGATTGACTACAGTCTGTAGAACTACAAAGGGCACCTATGTGGTCAGTGGAGCTACAATGGACAATGAGTATAGATACAATACAAGGTGGTGGTTTTAATGTTATGGTTGATCAGTGTGTTTAACAGCTCCACATGGCTTGAGGCGTAGCTTTTACAGTGCTAACTGCTACGTTATACGCTCATTATTTGTTAGCTAAAGAATCAAACTTTGGACACCATACATGTCCTGGCTGCTTAGTAACATTTGGACTTCTGCAGGTCTCTCACCTCCTGGTGGTGGTTTGTTCTTAGAAGTGAGGATGACGAAGCCAAAGCCTTCATTATCTTTGCGCTGCAGTGTGATGTCATAAGGTTCTGGCTGGGATGGACTGGGTACCTCGATGTGTGGAGGTTTGGGAGAGCCGTTCACCTGGGCTGGAGCACTGTGAGATGGACCAACATCATCTTCTCTTCCATCTGAGAAAAAAACAAACATGACAGAGTGCTGAACATTATTACAAATTACTCACAGCTCATAAACAGTGATATGAGCAGCATGTAAGCTATGCCATTAGCATTAGCTATTATACAGTGCCACATCAAAAATTAGAATATCATAAAAAAGTTCATTTGTGTTCAGAATTGAATTCAAAAAGATAAAATATTTTAGTTTCAAAATGTGTAAAGTTAAAAAGTTTTTTTGTTTTACTATCAATCAGAATATTACATTTTTACAATATTTAATTCTGAGTAAATTAATATTCAAACACTATCAACATTACAGCTTGAAATACAATACATGTAATTAATATAAAATGTAAGACAGTTGACCTTTTTGAATTAAATTATGAACACAAATGAACTTTTTTATGATATTCACATTTTTGAAGAGTCACCAGTCTCACATAAAAGTTTAGAGATTGATGGTCAAATGATACAATCCATCCATTTTCTTAACCGTGTAATTCTGGTTTGGGTGACGGTGAGTCGCCCTACCCCTTCACTGGGTGCACTAATTTAACAGTAGCCAGGACAGGGCACCAATCTCTCTTTCTCTCACGCACACACACACAGCAATTTAGAGTAACCAATTCACCTGACCTCCATGTGTTTGGACTGGGGAGAACATGGAAACTCCATGTTAACCACAAAGCCACTGTGCCACCCAGTCAAATTATACAGGATTTGGACAATGAAAGTGAAACAGCTGTCATGTTAGTGTGGGAGGTTTCATGGCTAAACTGGACCAGTCTGGTGGCCAATCTTCATTAATGTCACA
>BRDA01007600.1:26799-42521 GCA_036984385.1 Crenuchus spilurus | reverse complement strand
GCTTTTAATGACCAGTAACGTCAACGGCATTATAACGACAGGAAAAGTAATTAATTATTTTATCCCGTTACTGACAAAATGACGTCGTTACGTAAAGCCGTTATTTTTAACGCCGTTATTCCCAACACTGCATATACCTCAGTCTTTGTGAAAAACATTGACATGCACATGGGTCTGGGACTGTAATGTATAATGTATCGTTACCTGTGTAGGCCAGTTTCCTGCGCACTGTCAGCATGACTTGGCCGTTACGGGCAGCGTTAGTCATCAGCTCCAGCACCTGCTTGTGGGACTTCCCTTTCACTGGCACACCATCGATACACAGGAGCTCATCACCTGCCCGCAATCGGCCATCCTTTTCTGCTGCTCCTAGAGGCACGATAGCACCAATATACACCTACAAAAAGAGGGAGTATCTCTCAGTTCATATTCCATATTGTGTTATAATGTTATGGCTTTACTTCTGTCACTTTTTGATATTTAAGGGTTAATAACACTACACACAACCTTTAAATGAGTTAATATATCTGTATTTAACATGAGTGTTCTGAGATGACCGTAATTAATCTATACAGTCTGACTTAATAACAAGACTTAATAATATAATTAATCATGTGTTTAGCACTCACAGGCTGATCCGGGCCTTCTCCGCCCAGCACTCTAAATCCAAAGCCTGACTCCTGATTCCTCTTGATGAACACATCCAGGTCCTTTGTGTTGGTGGCTGTGGGTTTGAGAGAACAGTAAAGATATAAAGGCCTATTTACATTAACCACTGACATCCATTTTGGTTGCAGATACATATCAACTAATCAACTATAGTATATTATTGATCAATTAATATTCAACTAATATTTAATAATGTATTTTGGCATCTACAAACCCAATTTCCAGAAATATGTTGGGATATGATCTAAAAATGCAATAAAAACATATTTTATATATATATATATATATATATATATATATATATATATATATATATATACGGTATATAGTTTTTATAATATTAATATGATTAATATTTATTATTAATATGTAATATTGTTTAATATATTTAATATTAATTTCAGTAGATAGATAGATAGATAGATAGATAGATAGATAGATAGATAGATAGATAGATAGATAGATAGATACCAAATTTAATATTTTGGAAAGAAAATACTAAATGTAAACTATGGTCAAGGCAAAAGCTCACAAAATATCAACTCCTTCTTTTCAAAACAATTAATTCTTAACACTTATTTTGCTTATTTGCATTGATCTAATTGTCTAATGATATATGGAGTTTTAACAAGTAACATTAGTAGTGTGTGAGAGAAGTGGGTGAAGCAGCTGCTGGTAAGTGTAACTCACGCTTGCTGTCCAGGATGGCTTTGGACTTGAGGTAGAGCTCCGACGGGTCCAGTTTAGGTGAGCTGGAACGCATCACGTTTGGAGGGAAGGGAAGAGACTGAGGGATTGGCTCAGGCTGAATGGGGCTTGCTGAGCTGAGTGTATTAGTGGCCATCTCGTGCTTCTGGGTAATGGGAATGGCTGTAGCGACCTAACACACGCACACACACACATATATACACACTCAACTGTCATGTTTCAGGATCTCAGTAAAGACTCCTCTAAGCAATTCTATCAATATTCCATCACAGAAGCGCGCTGCATAATAATCTTCCAGCACTGCTTATCAGGAATTTGCTCACGGCCGCTTCAATAATGTAATTAAACTGTAGTGACTTTGATCAAAGCCTGCACCCGCAGACCCAGATGTCTCGACATCCTTCTGCAAAAAGCTGTGGCTGATCAGCACTAAAAAACCTGCTAAAGGGACTAAATTAAAAGTTTTAAACACTGAAAAACAAATTTACACAATTTCCCCCTTACTCCAAATGTAGTTGATCAACCAAGACAAGGCTGGGGTCTGAAGTATGTTTCTTTAGATTTGTACTGGAGCTAAAAGCTAATGTTGTAAAATAATGGAATTGTGAAGCCACCAATATTACTGTGTGACGTACTCTAAGTAATGATAAATACATCTTTTTCATAGAATAAATTCTATATAAAGCATTACATCTCTATTTTTTATTGATAGGTTCTAAACTCTATTCTGCATAAGGGGCTGCCCTGCCATGCAGCTTTCCACTGCTATGGGCTAGCTCCTCTGTCGATTTGCTAATGTCAACAGCTGTTATTGCCTGCAGCTGTGACTGGATTATTTTGCCTTTTGTGTTTGGTGCAGAGTCTTTGACTTTACCTGTGTAGGTCTAACTCTATCTCTAACAGTAGCCGGTAATAATTAAGTGTCTCAATCTTGACTATGTTATCTGTAGCACTTAGCCTTTAGTCCCTCATGAGTTTTCATCTCTGGGTTTGATCTGAATTTCTGTCTCATATATTTGTGTGTTGGTCATGAGGGATCTGTCTATATAGCTATAACAGCTGGCAGGTTCCCCTGTAAAGCTACTCATAGTTGGTCAACCACTTCCTTTCTTGGCTTCCTCAAGTGACATGATTCCCAAAGTCCACTCTTTGTGACACTTCATCCAATGGAGGGTGGGGCCTCTTCCCAGTGAACTCACACTCTGTTTGTAGCGAGTGGTGGGTGTGTTTCTCAAGGTTCACCCTTTGTGGTGTTAAACCTGTTAGAGGGCGGAGTCTCATTCTGCCAGTGCACTTGAGGTTAGTTTCTATGTGTGTGTTTCTTGAGTTTCACTCTTGGTTGTGTTGCATCTGGTAAAGGATGGAATTTCTCTGTGTGTTTTGGTGAGGTTCATCTGGTAGCCTGTTGCACATGGCTCAGGAAGCCTCCCCCTCTAGTTTATACTGCTACTATGTATCCTACAACCTTATTGTGCAGCAGGTACATGGCAGCAGACCATGCTTTTTGTTCTCTATGGCATCTGTTCAAATCCTGGTCATGACAGCTGTCACATTTGTATTTTGTTCTTTTTTTGCCCATTCTCTACCTGCTGCTATTCTGTCTGCATTCGAGTGCAACTTGGTGGCTTCTGCCATGAGATATCATCTAAAATACATCTGTATTGCTGGCAGCTATGCTACACTCCAGTCACAAAATTATACCCAGTAGTTTTGAATTTTAAAGACTGGTATTTGTATTTTTTAAAGAGACTGTGATAGTCAGTACTCATAAGCTCATTGCCTATGAAGGCATTACAATTGGCATTGAACAACACCGAATTGTTTACATTGAAGTAATCCAGTATTATAGCATAAAAGTATTCTTTATGTGCGCTTGCTTACTAGTGCATCTCCAAAAATGTGAACATACATTAAGCATGAGGAACTGTATTTAGGGTAAGGGAGAAATGTATACACTAGTTCCCTTTAACCAAACTTCTAGGAACAGCATCAGGATTGGTGCTACATAAGACTTCGGTTGTTTGTCTGGAGCCTGTTTAGCGTGTTTGGCTGGTGCTGAAAGAGTCGGTAGAGTGTCTATGCACAGAGGCAGTGAATAATGCAGCACTAGTTTGAGACTGCTTCGCTGGAACCCTCTGGCCCCAGACGTACCATGGCACATTCATTATTCATTCCCCCGAATCATCATTAAAAGCACATCCTGACATCATCAACGCCCTCCCCACCCTGTCCCTCCCCTAAATGTGCCTGTGTTAATTCTGTTTTTCTCCATAATTAAAAGCATTTAGTTGAACTTACAGGTTTCAGAGACTTCACAGGCGATGTCTGACCTGCAGGGAGAGAGAGAGAGAGAGAGAGAGAGAGAGAGAGAGAGAGAGAAAGGAGGAGGAGCAGAAAGAGAGGGAACAGGAAAAAGAACATACACGATTAGGGAAGCAAATTCCATGACTAAAAGCTTGGGAATTAAGACACACGTTGAGCGTTTATTGCATAAGCCAAGCAAAGTACACCCAGAAGGTTTGGCTACGCCTAATGGAGTCAACATTTCAAGCTTTTCTTCACCGCTGTTATACACATAGACCTCTGAAGATGTCATCCAGGCATGCCCTGGGTTCAAGCCATTTTTGACTTTGGGAAAATTCAAAACTTGGTGCGAGTTTGGAAGCCTTTATATTCTGCCCTACATACACTGTCATGAATACTGAATTCCTTAAAGTACCCTTGACGAGGTACCTAACCCCCAACTGCTCCTTGGGTGCCATGAATAGGACTGCCCACCACTAGCCCTCCTTGTATATGTTCACTAGAGTGTGCGTGTGTTTATGTTTCACTTCTCAGAGGATCTAAATGTGCAGGTTAATGTGTCACTTTCACGTCACTTAACCTCTTACACGCCACTGTAAATATTAAATAATTATTTTCTGTCTGAATCTGCATGCCAAAATCTTTTTATACAGCATCTACATGAAATAATTAAATTTGTATTTTGTAAAATAGAAAACTTTAAATGAGTAGAAAATATGTTTTGTAATGTATGCATTTTTGATTATTTGTAATATAATAACCCTCACTTACTTGCTGCACACATAAAATGTAGGCGCTTTTAATTTTTTTGGCTGCACAGCACTAAAGTGACTTTATATAGTTTCATCTTGTGTCACAGATTTGTGCCACAAGAGGTCGCCCTTCAGCAGGACAAACTGATAGCTCAGTGCTAATTAACTGGGACATCAGTAAAAGACTACAACCATAAATCAAAGCTTCAACATTTATTCCAATGGAAGACACTAAACTGAATCTTTAATTGGTGGCTCAAAATAGGCAGAAATAAGAAATTTCAATGAAAAGAAGAAAGTTTCAGCTTTCATATGACTCCTCTCTTATGTATGTCTTCTAGACAAAAAGTAACAAATCTTTGAATGCAAGAAATAAATGCTGAAACCATGGTCAGGTTCAGTAGAGTTTAAGAGATCTATAACCTCCAGCTAAAGCTACTTGACTCCCACACTTAACCAAGGCTTCTGCTGACCATTTTTTTTGCACAGAATGCAAAAGCCTAGTTTGGACATGTATCATAGAGTGAAAATGTACCATTCATAACATTTTTCTCATTTTTCTCGCAATGTTGCTGATTACAAAAATATGTACTGGTCTATTATTCTAGGCATGTGATAACATACTGGACAGATCCCAGATGTACAAAGAATTGTCACTGGATTGTCAGATGCAAAAAGCCTTGTACTGTTATGACAGTGTAGCAGTTAACTGGCCACTGGGTGGTAGTATTCTCCACGCTGAGTGTATAACCAATATGATACTAGAGGGACAGTGAAGGAGAAATGACATAATCCACACAGCTGGACAAACTGGCCTGTGAAGGGTGTAGAGGTGTGTGTATGAGAGAACGAGAGAGCAAGAGCGAGAGCGAGAGAGAGAAAGAGATTCACATTCTACATGTAGGAGCGAGACCCAAATATTGTGGTTGACTGATGGTGTATGAGAATACTGGTGAATTGACTTGTTTTGTTTACTGCTATTGTCTGCTTATGTGCCTTAAAAAGGAACTGTTGAAAAATCCCAATTTGGCCATCTAGGTTTCCATTAGATCTATGTTGCTAATATATGCTATTCAATGAATATGTTCAAATGTTTATGAAAACTCCTAATAAATGCATTCAGCTACTTTAAGTTATATCCACTGTTGACACAAATGTACAAATCAAATGTACACACACAGTTTGTCTAGTCCCTGTAGAGAAGTACCAACAATAGAACTCTGTGGCAGATACACATGAAATACTGGCAGCATGGCTAATGCCAGGTGTGGGATAGAGGGGCATAAACTCCCCAGCATTTAGCTGTGGAGCAGTGGGACTGTATTCTCTGGAATGATGATCCAAAACTTTTAGGATGAGTTGGGGATGAGGTGGAGTGTTATACACCCAAATCCAAAATCCTGACCTCCCTAATGCTCTGTGTCACAGAATGCAATCAAATCCTCAAACCAATGCCCCAGAATCAAGTAGAAGGCCTTCCATGGACAGCAGGGGTCCAATGTAGTGTAAACAAATGTAGGCTTATACCACTTACCAATGTGTAAAATACTTAACCATGTCAACTTGGTGATGAATTTAAAAAAGGAGCTGCTTATGTGTTTTCTGGCACTGTAGGACATACTATTTCAATTTCAAGATGGCTGCCACTACTGCTTTCATCTTCATAATGCAATTTTGTCCAATATATCACTCTGGGGTAGATGTACACACAAGATCAGGCACAAAATGTGCTTTGATGTGGCTGCAACTTTCACTCACAATGTGCACACTGAAATGAATTTTGGATTTACAGGACCGGCTAATAACTGATTGGGCTTATCTAAATTGTCCTTGCACAACATCAAGCCTCATAGCTTCTAGTTTCTTAGATTAGTCTCATAGAACCTGAATCGACCTAACAGCTTCTAGATTAGCATTATAGCTTCTAGATTTTATATTAGATTGGTGTCATAGCTTCTAGATGCTAGATTAGCATCATAGCCTTTAAAGTTTAGAACAGACTCAGAGCTTCTAGATCAACCTAATAGCTTCTAGATTTTAGAAGGGCCTCAAAGCTTCTAGATTGGTCACATAGCTTCTAGAATATCGATTAGCATTGTAGTTCCTAGATTAACCCCAGAGCTTCTAAATGTTAGAATAGCCTCATAGCCTCTAGATCAGTGTCATAGCTTTTACATTTTTGGAAGAGCTGCAAAGGTTCTAGATTGGTCTCATAGTTTCTAGAATTCAGATTAGATTTGTAGTTTGTAGATTCTAGATCAGCCTCATAGCTTCTAGATTTTAGAATAGCTTTATATCTTCTAGATCAGCCTAATAGCTTCTAAATTTTAGAATAGCTTTATATCTTCTAGATCAGCCTAATAGCTTCTAAATTTTAGAATAGCATCAAGGCTTCTAGATGAGTGTCATAACTTCTAAATATTTGGAACAGCCTCATAGCTTCTAGGTCAGTCTCACACAGGTAGCTTCTACAGTAGATTGATCTCATAGCTTCTAGAATCCAGATCAGCATTGTAGTTTCTAGATTCTAGATCAGACTCATAGCTTCAAAATTTTAGAATAGCCTCATAGCTTCTAGATCAGCTTCCAAAGCTTCTAGATTTTAGAACAGTCTCATGGCTTCTAGAATCTAGATTAGCTTTGTAGTTTCTAGAGTTTAGATTAGCCGAATAGCTTAATAGATGCTTAATTAGGCTCAAAGCTTCAATGCCAAGCTGAAGAAGTAGAATGTCTTGTTGGACTGACTACACTACTTGCAAAGTGAAAACAGTGTAAATTTGATTCTTTGCCAGACTTCTCAACAACAACCCATCCTCCTCTGAAGCGTGGTGCTAAAACATATTAATTCTGAATTGGAAGAAGGGGCGGCAGCAGCATCCAACAGAAAATGAACGTCTTGCTATAAAGTGGAGAAGTGAAGAAGGGAAACATAGCCTAACAAAACGAGTTCCATGCAAAGCAGGAAACCATATTACAGCACAACATCAAAACCTCTCTGCACACCTACTGCTTATTTTTTCAGCACAGCTTCAAACAGCACAGAGGATCTGTAGCTGAAGCTCAGCTGCTGCTCTGCTCTAATGGGTCCCAGGTAATCCTTTATCAAACATTAAACAGCCCTGAAACGAAACAGCTCCTTTTTTTTTCATCAGATATCTGACGTTCTGGGTTTGGCTGATCTAGTTTGCATTCATTTCAGTCACAAAACCCGTGTGGATTTTGAGTGGGAATAAGATATAAGTAGCTTGTCTGAAAGTGGCTGAGCTCCAGTGTCTTTAGTATTGGACTGGTTTTGAGAACCACTGACGTTGAGGCGAACATCTGACCACTGAACTGTTGATTACTGTTCAAAAGGTTGGAATCAGTTGTCATACAAACACTTTTATTCAATAATAACTAGTGTAAATAGCACATACTAGCCACTGAAATGTGAATTTAGAGGTTTTACTCAACAGTAATCTGGGAATAACTAAGTCTATCACTATTAGAGATGTGACAATCCATCAATCTGTATCAATGTATCAGTCAAATAGCAAAAAATCCAATGCATGTGTATTTTCACACTTGTTCCAACATTATCTGCATTTTCAGTTATTTACTGTAGGTTTGGAGTTTTCTGAAATTACAACAGAAATGACTAGACTATTTGGGTGGCTATTGAGTTCTAGTGTTTATTTAGAAAACAGTTCTAAACTCAAGAAGACAAGAAGCATCCAAGCCAGATGCCAGAACCACCTCACCTAAGGCAGAGCCCCTGACACCCTGTGGAGGAAACCCCTAAACTACTAAAACTAGTGATTCCAAACTTCTGTATAGTCATCCAAGTAGGTCAAAACCCACATCACTGAAAGAGTAAAAAAACCTGCTGTGTGAAAGCTGCTTAAACACTCAGCAGGGTCAGTCTCATAGTTTTGTAGTACTTCGACGTGCTCCACACATCATGCTCCAAGACCACACAAAGCCATGAATCAAGCAGATTAAAAGTGGTCATCAGAAACTGGCTATTTAAAGAATAATATTCAGCATATTTTGAGGACAATTAGGGATAAGTATGGACTAGATATAACCTAGAGTGCTCTCCAAGCATGTCTCTAATACAACTGTGATTAATATAATTGCACTATTGCCCTGGCAACTAGCTGAAAGAGGCCTGTATTTCAGTTTTTTTGCACTCTTCTCCAAACACTGTCACCACAGAAAGCTTCCAGAGAAACGCATTGTTCCTCCAGCTTAGCGCTCTCACACTCCTCCGTCTCACCCAATCATAGACACACATACAAACGCACGCACTACACATCTGTCGCTCGCTCACAGTTGTTTGTTCTCACCTCTCCGTCTGTCTCTCTTACCCTTCTGTCTCTCACACTGTCAGTAGATGTCTCTCTCTCGCGCGCTCGCTCGCTCAAATGCACACTGTTCTCGTTTGCTTGTTGTCAGGTACGTTACTGTCAGGTCTGTCGTTTTTCTGCAGGTACAGGGCAAACATTTTAACACCAAGCACAGTGCAGGGTGGTGGGAGGGGGGAGAGGAGGAATACTGTGCCCCATCATTTGGTTAGGAATACTCCCTTACTTGGAATATTATGTCCTCCTGGTATATACACCCTCAGCTTGAGTACTGGTCTTCCTTAGTTGTAATAAGACAAACACTCATTTGGACTATCGTGCCCCCTCAGCTGGGGTGCTGTACAGTCTCAGCTGGAGGACTGTATCCCCTCAGCTGGAATACTGAGTCCACTAAGTTGGAGTACTGTGTCCGTCTGTGGGAAACTGGAGAACTATGGCCCCTCCGCTGGAATACTGTGCACACTAAGCTGGAATAATGTACACAATAAGCTGTAATACTGTGCACACTATGCTGAAATACTGTGCACACTATGCTGAAATACTGTGCACACTATGCTGGAATACTGTGCACACTATGCTGGAATACTGTGCACACTATGCTGGAATACTGTGCACACTAAGCTGGAATACTGTGCACATTATGCAGAATACTGTGCACAATAAGCTGGAATACTGTGCCCAAAAATTTGGAGTATTATTTCCCTCTGTGGGAAGCTGGAGGATTGTGTCTCTCAGTGGGAATACTGTTTCCCCTTAGCTGGAATACTGTGTCCACTAAGTTGGAGTACTTTGTCTGTCTGTGGGAAACTGGAGAACTGTGGCCCCTCCACTGGAATACTGTGCACACTAAGCTGGAATACTGTGCACAATAAGCTGGAATACTGTGCCCAAAAATTTGGAGTATTATTTCCCTCTGTGGGAAGCTGGAGGACTGTGTCCCGCAGTGGGAATACTGTGTTACCTCAGTTGAAATACTATGCACACTAAAGTGGAATATTGTGTCCCTCTGTGGGAAGCTGGAGGACTGTTTTCGTCAGTGGGTATAGTTTGACCCCTAAGTTTAAGTATCGTGGCCCTCCACTGGAATACTGTGCATCCTCTGCTATAATACTACTCCCCCTATGTTGGACTATTGCTCCTTTTCAGTTGGAATACTGTGCCCTCTTAGCTTTTGCGTATAACTATAACTATAACTATAACTGAAGCTACTCAAACTGGCTGTGCCCATAATTGCATACAAAGGAATGCCATGGTGCATGGTTTAGGATTTTCCAGTCCATATTACTTGATATAAACAGACACAGGCATGTAGGTGCTGTGCCAGTACACTGCTGTTGCACATAATTTGCTAGGTGATGTGTATGGGGTGCATTTTCCTGCTTTATTTGCTTCCATGAATGGAAATGCTGCTTTTTAATAAAGCTGGTAATTTGTAAATAAGACTTAAATTATAATTGTGGTTGGAAGGCTATAATATAGCTGTGACAATTTACATCCTACTGTGTGGCAGTAAAGCCAATGCCACTGTGTAATGGCAAAATAATAAACCTATGTTGACAGCCATTCATTGGGTCAATGTAATGCCCCTTTGCCTAATAAACCTCATTAACTTTGATTTAATTTGTAGTAGTTACTGAAAAGCAATGCATAACTGAGTAATAAGCCTGGAGTTTTGAAGTCAAACATACATATAAATACATACAGACTCCGCCCACCCACCTCCTCTGAGCACGAGCACGTTGACCTCAGCCCCAACAGGCAGCTCTTTGAGGATGTCCACCACCTGAGCATGGCTGAGGGTTTGAACATTCTGCCGGTTGATCTCCTTGATGACATCACCTTTCAGCAAGCCACGGCACCACTGGGCATCCAGGATCATTTTCACTTTCTGTCCCAGCGGGCAATCTGCGATGGCAAAGCCAAATCCACCGGGTCCCTTCACCAGCGGCACGCTCACCAACTCTGGCTGCAGCAGGGTGGACTCACTCAGAGTATCCGGGTAGCGGTCATTGATGGGGTAGTGCACTTCCTGAGGTGAAGCCACTGCCTCGGGTCCTCTGGCCTGGACATCCTGCAGTGGTGGGGATGGGACGGCATCACCCGTTCCTTCATCACTGACCCCAGCGTCCTCTGGGAGTGGATATCCACGGCACAGCACCATGTCCACATACTGGTTGATGGCAACAGACTGGAACATCTGCACCACGTCTGCATGAGTCTTCCCCAGAACACACATGCCATTGATGTCCACGATCACATCACCTGGAGGACAGAAAGGGAAGGTCAGTCACAAAACCTAAGAACGACAAACTCAGCAGGCACATAACCTTGTGCCAAAGTTGTATCAAGACCGCCAGAGCATAGACAATGTCATGGAGTGCCTTGGACATTTATTCTGAATCTAAATACGTAGACATGGTGCTGTGCCAAGGACATCCACTCCCAGAGAACGCCAGGGTCAGTGATGAAGGGACAGGTGATGCCGTCCCATCTGCACCACTGCAGGATGTCCAGAGGCCACAAGGTAGTTGCTTCACCTCAGGAACTGCAGTGACACAAAAGCCACCATCTATCTGCAGACATACAGTTTCAGGATGTACGGTACTTCAGGAGATGTGTCAACTTGTGTAATAAGGAGTATTGGGACACCTGCTCATTCATTGTTTCTTGTGAAGTAAAGGGTATTATAAAGAGCTTATCCCTTGTAACTGTCTCTAGTGTTATAGATTTTGGAGCATCAATGTAAGAATTTGATTGCATTCTGTGAGAAAAGTAAAAGTGAGGTCAGGATATTGGATGATCACCGCCACCACCTCATCCAAAACGTTCTGGATGCAGCGGAGAACAGCTTAATGCTGAGGGGCTTTATACCCCTCTAGCTCATGCCAGGCATTTGGCTTGGTGCCCACAGGTTCATGTTTATCTGCTCCAGAAAGTCCTATTGGCAGTACCTCTCTAGAGGGTCTAGACAAGCTGTGTGTGTGCATCTGTCTCAGCAATGAGCGCAACATAAAGTAACTGAATGCATTCATTAGAATGGGCGTCCACAAACATTGACATATAGTGTAGTTATTTTGGGGAGAGGAGGAGTCATTAGTTGACTTTTCGCTGAAAATGATGCCTTTTTGTCTCTACAGTTCCTCTAGTATAAATATTAGGCATAAAACTGGCTATACTAAGCATCTCTCCATCCTCAGGAGAATACACTGAAATAAAGAGTATGTGGGAGAAAAGCGAGATGTACTGTTCTTACAGAAAGTCTTTGTTTCAGTTAGATTCAGAGCTCGCCACACTCCAGCTCCGCTGTATAATGAAGCTCTCTGCAGGAGCACACAGAGTGAAACTGTTTTTTTTTTACACATCTTGCCACACTTTCAATCAATAGTTTTGTCTGCTTTTACTTACTGCAAGTCCTATTAACCTAGTCTAGGGGTGCCTAATTCTGGTCGTGGAGATCACCACCCTGCAGAGTTAAGATTCAGTTTTAACTAAACACACCTGGTTCATGGAATGAAGGGTGGGTTGGTTCTCCTGGGTGGTATTTTTCCAGAGTTTGGACCCATGATCTGGCCAGTAGACTAGTCAGTCATTTACAAATGGTAGAGTTTCTACAGACTTTATAATGGCCAAAGGTTAGACACACCTACTTATGTTGACCTTTTTTGTACCTGTACTAAAAGGCAGAGAAGCTCTAAAAGATCCATTAAAAGAAGCCAATTCTGCTCTCTTGGGCTCCGGCTGCCGATGGCAAGCATAGTGACAGCTAGAGGTGTTGAAATTAATAATATAATCGATGCATCGAGATACGGGCGTTGGCAATTCAGCATCGATGCAGCTACAGACCATAATCGATTATAACGTGATGTCATTCATCACATACGTAAAAGTAAAAATGATGGAGATAGGTTGTGAGGTTGAGATTAAAAACGCACCAAATGTTTTAAAAGCCAAAATATGGACACATTTTGGATTCTATAAGCTGACTGGGAAGCACAAATTGGACTAGTCACATGTGGTGTGCAAAGCCTGCCAAGCAAATGAAATACCAAATAATACAGAAAATTTATGTACCATATCGTGATCGAATCGGATTGAACCGTTGACATGATAATCGTAATCCAATTGAATCGAATCGGTGCACACCTCTAGTGACAGCGCCAGTCCACTAAGCCACTTGGGGCCCTAAAAGATGTTTTCATAAGAAGGAATAGTGAATATAGTCAAATTGATAATAATTTGGATGAAAAGTGGGTGTAAACCAGCCCTCTTGTTTCTGATAGATTAATATTAGCAGTCATAGCACCTGTACAACATAACATGCAAATCCACTGAAGCTAAGCAGGTCTGGGGCTGGTTGGTGCTTGGAAAGAGGACCTCCAAGGAAAACTTTGTGTGTCTGCTGGAAGCGGTATTGGTGGACAAATGGAGGTGCTATTCCTGTGTGGAGTGCAGTGATGGGGACACAGATGAGACATAAAACCAAGATCCTGGTCTCTGGTCATTTCCTTTAAAAGATTAGGGGTGTTATTCCGATGTCCCCCAATTTCCCTCTCCTGATCATCCCCATCTTCATAACCTGGCTCAGTCTCTCCTCACCTCTCTGTCTAAAACTTAATATGTGGTGAAATGTGTTAACTGTAGAGCCACTGAGCATGCTGCTTCTCTTCAATGCATAGACGTGCGCCTTGCACTGAAAAAGCCCTTTCGTCTTTCAATATCTTCTGAATGCCTCAAGCATGCCTACATCAAAATTCCTACTACTTAAAATTCCTACTGTGTTCAAAGTCTAAATGCTATTTAACTACAGTGACTGTTTTCAGAATATTCTATTCTGTTTCACTACCTTCACTTTTCTCAAGCTTAACACTATGTTTAGGGGGGTAATGGCCCTGCAACTTTAGTACTGGGGTGGAAAATGACCCAATGCCCAATTGCAGCTAAGATCTCTATGCTAGTACTATTAATAGAGAACATAACAAATACAATGAATACAGGCTTTCTATCTAAAATGTTTATTACAGACCTACTTACAATCAAGCTGATGGGCTGAAATGTATCAACAAGGAAAGACATTTCATGAATAAGTCTTCACCACAGCAGACATAGTAAATATGACGAAACAACGATTGGTATTTATTAAAGGGGGCTAAGAAAGAAATTTTTCCTGTTTAGTTTATATTGTTCTCTGATGTCTACATAGAATATACTGTATGTGACTTGGTCAAATCTCCAGGTGTGGTTTCATATACCCATTAAAATTTTTAAAACATACCAATTTATGATTTTACCAATTTATGGTGCGTTTCCCGAAAGCGATTGAACTTCGCGATTTACGAACAACTTTAAGAACGACTTAACTTTAAGAACGACTTAACTTTAAGAACGCGATTTTTCCGACTGTTTCCCAAAAGCCTTCTTATCTTCCAAACTTACGAACGAGTCCCTAAGTAGTACTTAGTTGACTCCGCCCTCGTGTCTGCGTCAAATAGGCTCGGCCAGTCAAAAACTGAACCACCGATTTACATACATTTCTTCATTATTAAGCCACAAACGTATCTTTATGTAAACTATAATTATAAAACCAAACATCAAAAAAGTATTTACACTACATACATGCAAAAAAATAAAAATAAATAAAAACCTTTCACTTGCAGTTGCTGTCCATCGCATGCCAAGCCTACCTATAAAAGGCAAATCCTCTTGGTTGCTTGTCCATAATTAATCAGTGAATTTGATTGGTTAAGAGTTGACAAACTTAGTACGCCAATTTGTAACCATTGCTTGAGACACAATATATTAATTTACTACTACGACTGTTACACTGGAAAAAAACCCCCACTGCATTTATGTAATTTATATGTGTATATCAATAAATAATATATTGTGCTTTAAAGTAATCTTAGTTTTTTTTTATTTTGTGAAAACAATAATTTCAACTTAATATGTACATGTATGTGCAGTATTGAACTAAGGACGCTGGCTCTAATTTACGTGCCACAATTACGCTTTCAAAAGAAAATTTAAATGTTCATGAATTCTTGTTTAATACATGCGTGTGCTGTGTGTTGCGTTTGTCAAAGGATGATCAGCGCCCTCTTTCGTTTTTCAGACAGAACTGCACGTAAACTTCAATTTAAGAACAACTTGGCCAGTTACGAGAGGGTCAGACCACTCGTAGATTTACGAACAAGTTTAAGTACGACGTGGGTTACGAAGGCTTTCGTGAAACACTCGTAAATTTAAGAATGTTTGTAAGTACGAGGTTACGAAGTACTTGGCGTTAAGAACATTTTGGGAAACGCACCCCTGATTGGCAGCACACTCCCACTAAGAAATTGTGGGTGCCAGAAAATGTGTAGGAAATGAAACTAGTGAAAAGAGAGCTGAGAAAAAAAAGGAGAGGAGAGATAAGAAGATGAATATTGATGTTGATTTGCATGATATGCAAGAGAGAGAATATGCATGTGAAATGAAATGGCTTCTTTCAAAATGAGAGGAGAGCTGAGGAAAAAAGGAAAGGACAGAGAAGAGCTGCACAGTATGGAAGAGAAGTGTCAGAGAGAGGAGAAGAGTGAAAAGCTGTTAAGAATTGAATGAATTCTGTGGAGAGGACACTTGCTCAATCATGTAGGGAATATAACATCCTAATCTAGAATTTGGTCTGGTTTATTTAAGTGGGATTAACATCTGAAAGAGGAGACAACAGTGCTTGAGTTTCACAGTATGTGTATCTGTATGTACTGTCATAACAACCTATCCTTATTCAACTACGTTAATGTAAACATAATTTTTATTCCTTTAATGAAAAAGATTGTTTTTACAAAAATGTTTCAAGCTATAAATGTCATTCTATATATTAAATTCATAAACACATTTCATACAAGTGTGCATTGACCTTTAAAATGAGGTCAAAATAAGGACAAATGAAAGCAGATAATAGTTC